>DF244555.1:0-24601 GCA_000507305.1 Breviolum minutum Mf 1.05b.01 | reverse complement strand
ATTCATACATTCATACATCCATCCATCCATGCATCCATCCATCCATCCATCCACCCATCCAGCCAGCCAGCCAGCCATGCATGCATACATGCCTACATTCCTACGTGCATACATGCATACATGCATACATGCATACATGCATACATGCATACATGCATACATGCGTGTACGTGCATACATTGGCATACATGCCTACATGCATACATGCATACACGGACAACTTGTTTCCATCAAAAATCACGTTAGCAACAGAATATCGGAAAAACAATAACGAATTGCCTTTGGAAATCCAATGTGTATTGTCATTTCATTTCATTCATTCGCCTCGTGTACGGTGACACATGGGCAGGGAAAGCCAATGGCATTATTAACCTGGCGGCAGAAAACAAAATGCGCGAACCTTCGAGCGCCACTTAGCGGCGTCACGGAGTAAATCACCTAACATGTCAAAACCTTCAGCAATTTCCACTGCCATTCTATACACTTCGGAAGCCCATATTTGTTTGGGGCGACCCCGGCAGCGTGGAGCTGACAGTTTTTGCAAAATAAAGCTACTAGGTTGGAAAATGCATCGTCGGCGGACATCATCATCAGGTAGCACTGCAATGGATTGAAAAAAACATAGCTGTCTGAATTTCAAGATGGCGGACAAGCGTTTGCAGTGGCTTCTCTGCAACACCGTTGCATTTGAAACACGACTGATGTACGAAGGTGGGATATGAAGGATAGAACGGAGGCACTTTGCTTGAAACCCATCAATTTTCCGTAGTTCCGCCTTATTCAGCCACATTGTGTGCAGGCAATACAACTACTTTGGCACGACACAAGCTTGGAAGATACGGATCTTTTGTTGGGGGTGCAAGGTAGAATGCAGCCAGACTCTCGCCAGTTTGTCGAATTGACCTTTGGCTTCGCCCAATCGCCTGCAGATTTCGGGGCCACCAGCGCCAGTGGCATCCAAATAACTTCCCAAATATGAGATGGATGATTTGCATGTAAGGTAACTTCCGTCAGGGGCTGCGATGGAAGCTTCGCACCCAATAGGCAATACCTCGCATTTCTTCCAGTTGAGGCGAAGACCATAATTCATTCCCATTGCTTCAATGCATCTCATATGTGTTTCTGCTCGACAAGGGTCCGTGGCAACCACCAATGTATCGTCAGCATAAACCAATTCATTGACAGGAAGGACACAGGGTTGCCTGGTTTCAACTTCCATTGCGAATTTAGCCGACGCGTCAAAGAGGAGCACGGTCATCACGATTGAGAACAGGAAGGGTGATAATGGACATCCTTGTGATATGCCAAAATGTTGCGGCCTTGGTTCGGACGTATGTCCAGCATCTCGCACAACAAACCTGCGACCACTGTGTATTGCACGTATAATGGCGCAAAAACCGTCAGGGATACCGAAGCGCCGCAGAGCAACAATCAGGCCATCCGGGGAAATGGAGTCAGATGCTTTTGCCCAGTCGAGAGCCAAGAATACTAGCGAACCATCTTTTGCAGCGCTAGTTCGTTCCAACAAGCGCCTTGCAACAAACAAAGCATCTGCACAACCTCGGCCAGTTCGAAACCGGAATTGTGTGGGCCAAATTCTTGCGTCTGCGCCTGCTGCTTTCAATCTGCGAAGCAAAATTGCAGTAGCGAACAGCTTGTAGCCGATTGCCAATAATGAGATCGGGCGATAATTTTCACAAGAAGCCGGGTCTCCTTTTTTGAAAATCGCTGACACCACTGCTTCATGCCAGTCGTCCGGAACATGTCCACTGCACCACACCTTATTGCACAAGCAAACGGCCCACTGACAACATAGAGAGTCTTGGACACAAATTGTTTTCCAAAATTCTTCAGGCATGTTGTCTTTCCCCGTTGCCTTCCGGTTTTTCAATGTTTTTGCTGCAGAAATCACTTCCTCAACTGTGATGTCATCCTGCGAGACTGGTAAGGGGGGTCCAAGTCTGTCACAACTGGCTCCCGTCGTAACACGATTGCACCACTGGACTGTTTCAAAATGCTTGGCTAGCACATTTGCCCGGAGATTGCTTTCCACAACGTCCTGGCCATCTTTCAGGCGTCCCTGTTTGGGACGAAAGCCTTTTCTCAATTTCCTGATTTCCTTCCAATCCCCCTTAGCAAGCATGTTATTGAGCCATTGCGTCCTGTCCGTCTTCACCGCAAACTTAATGCTCTTTCTCAAGTGTTTTTCAAGTTCATGATTGTGCTGTGCTCTGGCAACATCCCGATCCGAAATCATTTGCAATGTAGTATTTGAAATCCATGGTTTGCGAGCTCTGCGGGAAACTTTTGGCAAGCATTCACCAGCAACTTTCTCATAGCAAATTCGCATGTTAGCACACATCTCATTGGTGGAGAGGTGGTCTGCATGTAAGCTTTCCATTTCGGATTGAAATAATCCACGAAACCTGTTACCGACAACATGGGATTCCAAACACGCGACATCAAATTGATGAACTCGGGGTTGGGCAACTCGCTTTGGGATTGTAACATCCAATTGCACAATGATGGGGAAAAAAAAAGTGATGTGATGCCAAAGCCATATCCATGCAAGAGGCCACATCTTGTATTACATGTAGCCAATCCGTGTTGGTAAGGAGAAAATCTATTTGTCCAAAATTGGCAAGGATCAATGCAGAGCATGGATTGGAACCCACATTGTACACAGTGACCTGCCGGCTTGGTGGTTGAGCAAAGAAAGTGTTACAAACAATGTGTATTGTCGTGGGGTGGAAATGATTCGGCCGTTAGATATCGTTGGATCACATTTGGGTGTACCGATTTGTTCATCAAATGTTACGCACTAAATTTGCTTTACGGCGACCGTCCCTGAAATAGCAAAAGACATGTTTGTTTTCTTTTTTGGGTCCCTTTTTTCAAATTGCATGATGGTCCATGTTGGTAGGGCCGTTGTACTGGACAAACTCGTGGGACACACAGGTTTATGCTGGCCAGTTTGTACACGTGCTCTTGGTCGGGAAAGGGTAACCTCACACCTTCGGGTGATTGGTGGGGAATCGGCTTGCCGGCATCGGCGGGCAAATGTAGCACAGATCTGCTTCAACGTCGTGGTGCGAGGATATGTACCTTAGCGAAGGAACGCCTGCGCTGGGAAGGCCGACCCTTGGACCAAAACCGCAGGGGTCGCTGTTGCATGCGGGTGAAGGTGGATGCGTCGGTGCTCCACCTGCCCCTACATTCGATCCCGAAGGACACCCAGCGACATCGTCCGTTGTCCACGACATCTGATCATAGTCTTGCCTATTTGTTCTTGCAGCGTTCAATGTGAAACCAACTTTCCACAGGTGAAGTCACCAATTTATCAAACAAATACCTCGCCAACAACATGTCGTCTGCAAAACGAAAATGTTATAAAGGTTGCCCAGCATCCTCTACATCCAATCCATTGTTTGAAACATCACATCCCCAATCTTCCATCGCTGAGGACACTAGTGAACACAGTACGCGAAGGCCCAATGCTTAATACATACCCTGGTCGCACGCCACCCTTGATGCAAAATGTACGGCTCACATCCGAATGTCCATGCACTTGGCCCATGTGGTCTGGATCCACCAATTTTCATTCATTCGCCTCGTGCACGGTGACACATGGGCAGGGAAAGCCAATGGCGCTATTCACTTGGCGGCAAAAAAAAAACGCGAACTTTCGAGCGCCATTTAGCGGCGTCACGGAGAAGAGTTGAGTTCAGTCAGGCTGAACGATACGACATCTACGCGAAATATGTACAGCACGGCTGGTGCCAGCGCGTGAACATAAAAAACTAAGAAAACGATTTCATCCATAGGTTCACAAAATGAAGGAAATCAGGTAGCATTGCCATCCAGCTTTGACGATTTCTTCACTCCAGTGCCCAATGTTGAAGGCTTTGCCATCTGCAGAAGTTTGCGAAGGGAGTGTGCCACAAGTGGGCTGGCCTACCACCCCACTTACGACCGTTAGGCTGCCATTGCATCAAGCGTCTGACCTACCGTTGTCTTCCAAGAAAGACATATAAGGTGCGTTACGGAGTAAATCATTTAACATTTCAAAACCTTCACCAATTTCCACTCCCATTCTTTTCACTTCGGAGGCCCATATTTGTTTTTGTTTGTTTTTTCCCTCATGCCTTTTTGCCGCGATAGGGTCTCAGGGAGCTGTTTTACTGGTCAGTTTCCAAGCACTGGGGTTGTTTTTCTATTTGGTTGGGGCGACCCTGGCGGGGTGGAGCTGACAGGTTTTGCAAAATAAAACGACTAGGTTGGAAAATGCATCATCGGCGAACATCATCATCAGGTAGCACCGCAATGGATTGAAATAAACATAGGCTTCGTCATTTTCCACGTTAATTTTTCAATCATTGGAAACGCATGGCGTTTAGCAGGACTTTTTCTAAATTTTGCAATTGCTTAATGACATCAAAAGGCAATGTGGACAAGCACTCACACACACTACGAAAAACCGTAAATATGACAGTCACAGTGCAGGACCGGGATAAAAATGGCCAACTCGTTTCCCCCAATGCCTTGTACATGCCCAGTAAACAATCCAAAAATCCGACACTTCTGCGGTTGAACAAAAAGGGGAAGGAAAAAAAAAACATGGTTCGGAGTTGGAATCGGCTCTTGGTAGGTGGAGGATGCCTGTGATAACGGAAGTGATCGATTTCGAAGATGGTGGCGGACCTTGGAATCACCTCAGGTTTGCGGACGACATCTTGGTTTTTCCTACATCATCGCAAAATGAAACATATTTGCTTATTCAACTTGCGGTTGCATTGGCCAAAAGCGGTTTGATTTTGAGTGTCGACTGCAAGCCGCGGCAACAGCTTTCAATGCAAACGGGTGGATCCTCTGTCAGCCCAGAAATTGAAATACTTTGATCGAATCGCGTCATTTCTCGTAGTCCGTGTTTTCCAGCAGGTCACCGAACTGTATACCGCAATGACTTGCACAATATGGATGTTGCATATCCGCGACTTTTCCGGGCAAAGGTCGGGCCTCCTCGCCAGATGGCTCGGACGTTGCCATGGCATAAAGTTCGTCACATCTGGAATGAATGCGTTCGGATATTCACCTTGCAGGCAACATCCAAATCATGGTCGGAACTTTGTTCACGACACCATTTGCATGTGGCCCAATATTTCGCAAGATTACCTGGGCATCATTGCATCAAAAGGGTCTTGGTTTAGCAACCAAAAGGGCATAGGCGCGTTACCGTTAGCCGTCCAACATACTGTTGGGATACGATGCTCAAAAACTTCTGTCGGTTGATGGGCCTGCCTTCATGGGAAATAGTTGCTATGGACGCAGACTTCATTCGATGCTGCCCGCATTTCGCTTTCAATTTGCCCAACATTATGTGACTGCTATATACGGACTAGGATTGCGTTTGTTCCTTTTACCGTTCTGCCTGAAACAAGCTGCCCAATGTGGCATGCAGGGTTGACCGTTGACCGTCGACCCTCGGTCAAGTTATGAGCGAAGACAAAACCAAGTTGCTGACGATACAACCCTAACCACCAAAAACACCTACGAATCCCCCAGGAGTAAGCGTGGGTGTGGTTGACTGAGACGGGTGCCACAAATGGCTCGGATACATTTTATCTGGGAACAACAACGGAAGTCACAGACCTGATCCTGAATATCATTTACGCTTTGCATCGACGGCATGAGTTAGAAACAGAATAGTGTTTGCAACAAAGCCGTTACCTTAGTGAAACGCTTGCACTTCTTTGAAAAAAATGTTACTCCTGTTGACCGGTGGCCATGGAAAGATTTACAACATCCATCTGGACACTATGGGTGTTCATTTTCGCCGGTTGCTTCGAGCTGCCCCCCCCCCCCAGCCAAACAAACTGGCACGCCATGTTAAATGCCTGGAATGCTCAGGTGGCAAGATATGTTCAAGAGCGTGGCGTTCTTCACGTGGTCGCAGCGGAGCTCACAACAATTGTGGCATTTGTGTTCGTACATTGCTGGTTTACCTGGCGCTCGATGGGTATCAAAAATTTTCGCTTGGAGACCTGGAATATCAGAAAGCGTGGAGCACCATTCCGATGCGGCATTCCGCCGAGGAAGCTTTCTACCGTTGGAAAGGTATAGCTGCTTCGAAGACAGCTGCTATGAATACACCACGCTGGCACAAACAAACATACTTCAGACTTCTGCTCCTTCATCTTCGCGAGCTGAGGCGGCCTATGCTAGATTCCGATTGTGCAAACGCCTGTGCCCCAAATAGGCTACCAGGATCAATGCGACACTGGTTTACAAGTTTCAGTCACTCACCCAAGGAAGCCAACCATTGGCTTCAACGAACAGTTGGTTACGGTCCTCACACAGACGGCACATCTCGGAAGATGCCTTTCCCCATGCTCCCCGTTTGGAGGAAACCTTCGCTGCTGGAACGATGCAGCACAGGATATCACAGGATTTCGCTGGTTGGACAGTTTCGTTCGGAGCCTTCGTGTCCTTCGTGTTGTTACCGTTATGTGGTGTGCTTGCCGCGTGGAAGGGCCGGTGGCGCCCTGAATGGGTTTTGGGCATGCAAGTTTGACTTCACTTCAAATGTCCTGCTGATATTTTTCTAATCATTGCCGCCACATTCTAAAAATTACGCATAATCAGATTTCGCTCGGGATATCTGCTACGGATATCCGCATCCCACTCGGAAACGTAGTTCACATTTTCCGTCTTCGAACTTTTTTACGCTTACGCTTGCCGAGTGCTTAGCACGTCGGTCCTGCAACGAAACCGGTGCCGTGGACCTAATCAGCTATGGACGTACCCCTTGTTTGATATTGATTGGAAAATGAATGTGCTGCTCCGGAACAATATTTTGAAGCCACGTATGTACCAATACACTCTGTTGACAACGCAAGCTGTCGAAAACAAACTTGGGTTTTCAATTGTGCCAATTTGTACTCCATCTAGCCGTGGGGAAACATGCTCACCCGACAGCGTGGTGCACCAAAGCCGGACATGTTCTCGGATCATCACAACACCATGTTGATCCCCGTATCATTTTATGTCAAGTTTTGTTCCGTAGTTCCCGCACTTGCGTCGGCCGGCCATTTAGCATCCACGAAACCATCTAGGCTATACAAAAACGTAGATTTTTTCATTCTGTCCCTTGGCCGCCTAGTTAGACCAACTAGCGGGTCTATTGCACGACTGCATGAATAGAATGTTCGTGTGAAGGTTATGCTCCGGAGGCTCGCACTGTGACGTGGACATTGCGAACCTTACACTATTCGCATTTTTGTGCGTACTTTGTTAAACAAGCGGTCGACTTCAAAAAGTTTCGCTTGGAAATCTGCGGATGCCAAGACACGGAGCACCCGCCGCACTTGTGGGGTTCACACGCTGTTACCTTATGCCAATGGAAATCCTAATACCTTTGCGCTCTGGAATTGCGACTGCCATTGCTGCGGATGTACATACGGTGACTGCCAGGGGACAATGCACCACATGTATGTAGGTCGCCACACTGACAAATGGCAGCTGTGCAGATGGACACGTGGCGCGGGTGCATATGGTCAACGGTCAATGCGCGCAGGCAATTTTCGTTGGCGGTGAAGAAACAATCGGTTCTTTATGTTGTTTTTTACAAACTGGTCCCTCCTCTTATTTCAAAATCGTCAAAAGGTGTTGCCCATGGTCGATTGAAATTCGCAGACCTTTGTACCGACAAAATCCAACAAAAAGCTCAAACAATTCTTCGTTCAAAGCGAAGGATGTTCAGGACAATTTGCCATATTAGATGCAAATTTCCAGCGCTGCCTGCAAATAAAGCATGACCATGGCTTCACTCCAGCATTTGCGTGACGGTCCGGGCTGATGAAAAACTTCATGCCAGTCCCAAGACCCGACCGGGCTTGATGGATGTGCCATGCATGAGCAAAGTTTCCGAAATAGGGGGTCAAGTGTACCAAGCTGTTTGTACTGGAAATGGTGACAACCTCCAACCACCGCTGATACGATAGCGTCAAAGTATATATATATATATTTCTTTGCTGCTCCCAAACTGAGGCGGTCATGGTCAGATTGCAGATGTATAATATTGCATGCGGCTAGTCTACAAGTTTCATTTCATTGTCCTGTGCGCTGGCCTGCGCACATACAAGTCTCATTTCGTTTCAGTTTGCATAGGCATAGGGCTAGAATCACAGCGTGTTCATTCTAGACTCTTCCGCGGGCGGACTCAGAACATTCTGTGCGCCCGTGAGGGTACGACCCGGTGGGGAACAAAAACATCAACACAAGTCACAAATCAAAACCACGCAGCTTGCCAGTTCCAACCAAAAGTCCGTCAAGCCGGCACGCCTTGCAGCAACCTTTTTCAGGACAGGCTCTCAATCACTTTTATTGGCAGCAAAGTTTGAGTAAGACTATTTGCGTACTGTTGTCAAACTTGATGATCTTCCGCAACTGGCATCCAACGTTGCCAATGTGCGCTACGCATCGCTACCCAACAAATCTGCCTGCCCTCGACGCCCGCGAGATCGTTTATCTCATGTGTGTGCAACTCTTGAGTTTAAGCTGTTTGCGCTGGGCCCACGATGGATCGGCAAAGTTTCGCGACATGAAGGTCCAGGGTTGGCATTACTAACTGCTAACATGCACTATCTAATGACTATTTTTGCGCAAGTTTGCCTGGGAGAATTGCCTATGTGTTTCCATTGCCAGTCGTTACTGTAGATTGTAAACTTCAAACACAGTAGTTGAATTCTACCTTCTGCCAACTCTGCCTCCTGTCATCCGCAAATCGTAGATCGGTGAGGCGAAGCTACGTTTTACACAGCACAAAATAAAGGTCGCCTCAAGACACACGTTGTCGCACACCGTCAATGATGTGAATTCCCTCCTCCGTGATGCTGCAAGTTGGCGCGCAAAAGTGCATTCTTTCCGTGCCCCCTGTGTCACGATACACAAAGCGAATGAAGGAAGCAAGGATAGGTAATGAAGGAGTGAAGGAAGGAAGGAATGGAGGAAGAAATGAAGGAATGAAGAAATAAATGAACAAATCTGGGCTCCAAAGACTTCCCCAAACTGTCCATCACAACATGATCCAGATATCATCCAAACCATGTGCTCAGAAATGCATGCTCACGGATGCTAGCCAATGAACCCGATCAAATGCTTACTGACAAATCCAAAATTCCAACCCTTCCGTCGATGTCCTAAAAGCGATGAAGGCACAGACGAAAAAAGGAAGGAAGACACAGAGTGGGCTGTTTTGGTTGTGCACATGCCGGTCGAGATACTCTCGGGAGGACTTGACGAGGAAGTCATCAAAGGCTTTTACCTCGCGATTGAAAAAATCCTGCACCCCCCACTGTCTGGGTCTCCTGGGTTACCGAAAGGCGCGAACAAGGCGATGTCCAAGTCGTTCGCCACAGGCTTCGCTAAGGCAATTGGCCGTCGGCTGCTATCCTTTTCGAGGGTGATCTCGTGTTTTCGGATACTGTCGATGGTTCATCCCCAACTGGTAAAGCGTTGCTGTTGCTAGTTACCGTATGCGTCCCATTAATTGTCAGTTTGCCAGCTTGTTGCTGTCCGGACCAATGCATGAGGATTTGCGAATTTCTGTCGGCAAATGGTTTTTGGATGTTTTTGGCCAGCGCTGATTTTTTTCCACGCTAAAAACTATCATCTGTATGTATCGCTGTATCGTGTGATTGTATTTTGTCGCGATGACGAATCCAATACAGCCACCCCAGCTACCCACGGTAGGAAGCGCCTCACTGGAGCTGGAAAGAGTTTGGAATAGATGAAAAACGGTTTGAGGTCTCACTCGATTCCAGATGACCATTCCAAACGCACCGATATCTAAGAAAGCTCTAATTTTTTTTCAACGATGGGCCACTTACGGTGATCTGCTACGTTCTTGTGTTGGAACGCATTATGAGAACATATGCTTCGGCCATCTGAACGTCGCTGCGTGCAACAACCGCAAGGAAATGAAGTCGCCTCTATATATTGCAATGTTTTTTGGGCTGTAGTGCAAGCACATCCACTTCGTTAATGCAGCGCGGTTCACACCGGTTCTAGAGAAGGAAATGGATCGTGAATGCAGCCTTGCACCTGATGTGCTGAAAGTTTCCTATGCAGGCCTTCAAGATGATGGAGAGACTACACCATATCCATTGGCCACGAAAAGGCAGCCGTCCCTTGCCACTTTGGCCCTCTGCCACACCAAGTTGAGGCTCTCCAGGATGTATCCAAAAAAGATGCATGCAGGACAAAGGAACGATTTCACATCCGCCAGCTGTCAACATCTGTACAAATTTGCCTGGATCGAATTGGCATGCCGTGTACGTCAACAGGTCTGTTGCAGCAAAAACAGTGACAAATGCATCAGGTGACCATTTCAAGAAATTTACCCACAACAGAGCTATGTTGTTTCCAAGTGAAAAGATATTAAACCCAGATCCAAATGTACCTTCAAATACGTATATTTTGACCCAAACGCAGGGACATTGTCAACACGCATCTTGCCATTTTGCTGCAAAAAACAAAAGAGTCAAAGAACTAGACGCCGGATATCCCGAAAGCAATGAAAACAGGTGAACAAAGGAAATGTTTGATGTGATTGTGGATATGAGCAGTGTAAGGAGTATCGAAACAAAATCCGCCCGCACCGTAGGTGCAAAAGGGCGTGTCTTTCCGGAGGCACTAACACAGTCAGCTTTAGCTGGGGGGGGTTTTTTTTGCAGGTAAAATGCATGGTACGTTCATAAAACACCGTAATTTTATAGCATTTTGAGGCCCCAGACAGTCTGCGGTAGTTTTTGGTGTTACAACTTTGCGGCAAGGATTGTGACAAACAAAATGTGGAATTTAGGTGCAGTTTAGCAATTTGGCCCCGATTTAACGCCTTCTTGAGTCTGGATGAGCGGTGGCAAAAAAAGAGTGAAAAATAAGCGTTTTTTGAACGGAGGAGCATGGGCTGAAAGAGTCTGAAAAATTGTTCGAAAACATCGTGTTTTTTTGCATGTTGTCTTGTCAAAACACTGTAAATACCAGTGTTTTTGGTTGGTTTGCTTTGAGACCTGGAAGCAAAAAGATGAAGAAAACCGTGGTATTTGCGGTACATGTACAGCCCATTGTTGAAAAAACATCGCAAAACACTGCGTTTTCTATGCATTCGCTTCAAAACAGTGTAAATAGCGGTGTTTTTGGACGATTTTCATCCTTGACGCTGCAAAATGTCGTAAATACCAGTGTTTTTTCATCTAAAGGCATAAAAATGGTGCTAAATACAGTGTTTTTTTGACGTTTTTGGTCCAAAATATTTGACCGGGACCAACAACAACAACAACAACAAGAAGAACAACAAGAAGAACATATGACACCTTGTAACCTTGGTGCGGGCGGACCCTGCCGCGGAGCGGCGTGAATACAGTATACACATGTACAATAGCACCAAGACACAGGTGCAGTCGCAGTGTCTCAACGTGCAGCGGAATCCAGCAAAAGTTGAATGCAAGAAAAGTTATTAAACAAGAGAACTTTTATACCAGACATCTTTTTACACCAGTGTTGCCAACACTCTTCTCCAACGCTTCTATACAACACTCTTCTCCAGCACTTCTCTACCACACTCTTCTCCCGCGCTTCTCTCACAAAAACACAACCACACCACCACAAAAACACAAAAACACAACCACACCACCACAAAAACACCACCACACAACAACACACACACAAACACAACGCAAACACACACACACACAAACACAACACACACACAAACACAAACACACACACAAACNCACAACCACACCACAAAAAACGCAACCACACCACCACAAAAATACCACCACACACACCACCACAAAAACATCACCACCCGACCACAAAAAACAACCACACCACCACAAAAACACAAAAACATTACCACAAAAACACCACCACACCACCACAAAAACACCGCCACACCACCACAAAAACACCACCACAAAAAAACACCACTCCAGTACTACTCTGTACTACAAAGTGCTACAGAGTCTGCTCCAGTACTGCTCTGTACTACAAAGTACTACTCTGTACTCTGTACTCCCGTACTACTCTGCACTACAAAGTAGTACTCCAGTACTACTCTGTACTACAAAGTAATACTCCAATACTACTCCAGTACGAGGGGTTGTCAAATCCACAGGCACGATCCCGCCCAGACAGACAAAGAATATATTTTAAAAGTCAGAGGATTTTCTCGAATCCTTTTCTCTAGTCTTTGAAGATTTGCAATCTTTTCCCTAATCTTTGAAGATTTGCAGTCTTTTCTCTGGTCTTTGAAGACAGCCATCAGTTCAGCAGAACTTTGAGCAGTGTTTGATGACAGTCTTTAAAGAGAGCCATCAGTTCAGCAGAACTGTGGGCCAGCCTTTGACAGTCTTTAAAGACAGCCATCACTTCACCAGAACTTTGGGCAGTCTTCTTTGACAGTCTTTAAAGACAGCCATCACTTCAGCAGAACTTTGGGCAGTCTTTGATGACAGTCTTGAAAGGCAGCCATCACTTCAGCAGAACTTTAGGCAGTGTTTGATGACATTCTTAAAAGACAGCCATCACTTCCGCAGAACTTTGGGCAATGTTTGAAGACAGTCTTTAAAGACAGCCATCACTTCAGCAGAACTTTGGGCAATGTTTGAAGACAGTCTTCCAAGACAGTCATCACTTCAGCAGAACTTTGGGCAGTGTTTGATGACAGACTTGCTCAATGATATTATCAATACATGTCGTTTGGAACCATCCTTGCACTACTGAAGAGCGAACTGCCCGGGACACCTATTACTTGACGACCTTTGTCGATACCTCTTACTTGACGATTCCTTGACGATTCCTATTACCTTGGCGATACCTATTGCTTCACGATTCCCTTTACTTTTCGAAATCCTTTACTTGACGATACCTATTACTTGACGAAACCTATTACTTATCGAAACTTCTTACTTGACGACATCTATTGCTTGACGATGCCTATCACTTGGCGATACCTATTGCTGACGAATTCTCTCGAATCACGAGCTGATTGACGGCGTGTCTGAAAGTTGGAGATCGCAAGCAACTTGACCAACTCAGGTCTTGGTGAAATCGCGTTACTAGCGAAACAACGTTCAAGCAATAGCGTCAAGCCAGACGTTTCCTCAAGCAAGAGGTTTCCTCTGTCGTTAAGTCAGGTTCGTCAAGTCAAGCAGTAGTTTGCAATTTGATTCTCTCTTTACACTTTCAGAGGATTGCTGACCGATCATGCCTTGAATCTGAGGTTTTTTGCATGTTGGTGTTTGACGCCATTTCACCCAGATCTGAATTAGTTAAGTTGCTTGCGCTCTCCAACTTTCAGGCATGCCGTCGATTACGATGTGATATCTGTCCTCGGCTTCTCTCTCAAGCACCCTGCGACATATCCCAGACGGACGATGCAAGAAAGTTCCGGCGAATTTAGATTTGCTTTCTTTGTTCCAAGGATTTACTTCCTTCTGTCATTAAGAGCGATTTCTGAGCAAATTGGAGAAAGCCCTGTTTGTGACTTTAGGTAGTCTTTCCTTTCCGTCAGGACATTATGTCCGGTGACAGTCAAGTACATAGCTACTTTTCTTACCTACCGTGGAGGCCCAATCGTGCGGCCTCTGAAACCAAAGACTTTCTAACTACCAAAACAAGAGTTGCAAATCATACGCTTTTTCCTTCAACTGCTTAAAAGGCAAATGCGCCAACCTCAACCATTCCAACATTGACATTGGTGGTCATGGGGCCAAGACGTCTCAGTCTGAGTTCAGACGCGAAAACGTAAGTCCGCCCAAAGCTTCATCCTCGACACATGTGCGCAACACAGCAACCGCCACAGCCCAAGCCCAAATAAAGAAACACATTCGTCAAATGGCTGGGCCCAAAACTGGGCTTGATCAAGCCCAAGTCTAGCCCAGCTAAAACATTGGAAAAAATGGCTAGAATGGGTCGGCCCAAAACTGGGCTTTGTCAAGCCCAAGACTAGCCCAGCTAAAACATTGGCAAAAATGGCTTAGCCCAAACCTAGCCCAAGTCAAGCCCAACAAAAACATTTGGAAAAAATGGCTTAGCCCAAAACTGGGCTTTGGGTCAGCCCATTTTTCCACACATTGGAGAATATAATTCGACTTGGGCTGTGAGTGACGCAATCTCACGAAGCCGCAAACATGGAGTGACAAAAATTTTTCATTTGAAACTGAATTGATTCGGAAAATTGCACATAAAAAACGCTCATTCGTAAACCATCGTGATGCGTCACTCGACTTTTTTTGCTCCATTGCTGCGCTCATCGTGACGATGGTGACAGTCTTGGAAATGACGACGTACTTGTGGATCCCTTACTGTGAATGCATAAAACGGGAAAACTAATCAACCAACAAAACAACACAAACAACAAAACCCCGAAAAAGCCAAACAGACAAAAGCACCAACCAAAACACTGGTAATCCCAATGAAGGTAAAACGATGAAACAAAAAAATGGTCAGTGAGTGAAGCTCTCAGAACATCTCCTCCGACAAATAGTTCCGCTGAATACTCGGATGCATTGTTCTCCTCAAAGTAATGTGTTTTAGAGCGCTATGCCTTGGTATTGGCATGAGAGACATCCTTTCTTCTTTTTTTGATGGCTCTGTCATCCTTATGTGGCGTCAGTTTCTTTGGCCTGTTTGTACGTGGTGCCCATAGCAATCCCATCTTTGCAGACGACCTAGAATATGCGGTTCACCGCTTTGTTCCAAATCATCGACAAAACTCTAAGATTCTGCAACAGAGCCCATGTTTTAAAACTCATTTTTTGCACATTCCCACTCCCACCATTCCTGCCGGTAGGAATGGGGTAATACAGAGTCCTGGACATCTTCCTCCGGCCGTTTAGACCGGTTCAGAATGAACAATTCCTCTAGCCGTCCAGCATTCGTGAGACACCTCTAACTGGTGCGAAGAGCAAGAAGCTGATTGGCAGAAGTCTTCTTGAAGTAGTAGGTGTCAATGTTAGCAACATCAGGCCATGCAATTGGCAATACATACACCGCATCGTACCATGCATCAAGATCTCTGCCGTTGGGCAAGTACATGGAGACTTGGATACGTTCTAACTTGCTACCACCCACAGGGAGGATGCTTTCAGGAAGGTTCCAGAGACCTTCAGAAAGGGTACCCTTCAGTGACGAAGGGGGCTTTGTCTTCAGCAAAGCACCGCTTCACCTTCGGAAGGCTTCAAGGGCTTGAAGAGATTTGAAAGGGGCTTGAAGGGGGCGTGAAGGGGGCTTCAAGGGGGCTGAAGGGGGCTTCAAGGGGGCTTGAAGCCTTGAACGCTGGGGCTTCGAAGGGGCTTGNTACCCCCCCCCTAAGCCCCCCCCCTAAGGTGACCTTAAGCCCCTCCTTAACGCCCCCCCCCTTAAGGTGACCTTAAGGTACTTAAGCCCCCCCTTAAGGTGACCTTAAGGTACCCCCCGTAAGCACCCCTGAAGGTACTTTGAAGCCCCTCCTTAAGGTAACGCTCCTTAAGCCCCCGCTGAAAATACTTGGAAGCCACCCTTAAGATATTCCCCCTGAAGGCCCCCGTGAAGGTACCTGGAACTTAAGCCCCCCCGTAAGGTGACCTTGAAGCCTCTTCCCCTTATGGTGACCTTCAGGTACCCCCCCTTAAGCCCCTCCTTAAGGTAACCTCCCCCTTAAGCTCGCCTCAAGCCTTCCCTTAAGTCCGCCGCTGCTGTTGCTGATATACCCCATGTTCAAAGTGCTACGGAATGGACTGCTTCGGTACATACTTTACACATGTCCAAACCTGTAATGTAACCCGTGTTCAAAGTGCTACGGAATGGACTGCTTCGGTACAAACTTTACACATGTCCAAACCTGTAATGTAACCCATGTTCAAAGTGCTACGGAATGGACTGCTTCGGTACATATTTTACACATGTCCAAACATGTTACACATGCCCAAACCTACAACAACCAACAACACTTGAAGCCTTGAAGCATCCTTGAAGCTCCCTTCGAGCGCTTCAAGCCCCCTTTAAGCAGCCTTCAAGGTGAAGCCCCCTTCAAAGCTTCCTTCAAGCTGAAAGCTTCAAGCCCCCTTCAAGTCCCCTTGAAGAGGAAGCCCCTTTCAAGCACCCTTCAAGCCCCCTCAAAGCCCCCTTCAACGCTGAAGGCTTGAAGCCTCCTTCAAGCCTTGAAGCCCCTTTCAAGCCCCCTTGAAACCACCTTCAAGGTGAAGCCCCGTTCAAGCCTCCTTGAAGCCCCCTTGAAGCCCCCTTTGAAGCCCCCTTCGACCTTCAGACCTTCGTCCTCCCCTCCCGCTCGCCCCCAGACCCTTCAACCCCCTTTGAAAGGGGCCTCTGAAGAGGGTACCTCGGAACCAGCCCCAATGCTTTAGTTTGAAATGTCCCTCTGATTAAGTCTTGTCGTAGTTGCAGCATTCGATCCAAAAAGCATTGCACAGACAAGGAAAACCCAATCAACCCGGATTGAAGCAGTATTTTTTTTTCCTGCATTGCCGGGCGAGTACGACACATGGTCGGTCAACTTGGAAATTCGAGTGGGATTGAAATCTTTTTGAAGCAGAAGTTTCCCTGGAAGCGAGAAAAAACAAAACAACAAAACACAAACACACACCCACCAACAAGCACCAAACAACAGCACCACAGCCAGGGAAATTCGCAAAACTAAGTGAGACAAGGTGAAACAAAACGCGCCCCTCTCAGCCCCTCATGCGTCTCTCCTTACGAAAGACTTGTTCGGAGACCTCCTCTGTGAGAGTACCCCGGGTTGTAAAGGTGGGCCATAGGTTCTTTTGCGACAACATGAAATTGAGCCAGTCATCCGCTTGACGGCCCGGCAGCATGATGGCAACCGTAAGCCTTTCGCCACGAGCACCCTGCCACGCAGCTGAACACTTCTGCGAAAATATATCACAGAGTGCCCTCCTGTAGCACAGTTTAGCTGTCCAAGAGAGCTTTATCATCCAGTTCAAACCAAGAAACTCTGCTGCCAACGCTGAGCACCGGCACGACTGTAGCACCAGGCAATGACCATTGCCGGATTTTGTACACCACTTTAGTGCTGTCAGCATCCTCCATTGCCCCACTGGAACTAGCAGCGCCAGACCATGTTGGTGCCAAGGATATGCTAAGCTAGTCATCGGCAAAGCAACAACAAAAAACACACACCCCAACAACCACAAGCGAACCGACAATTGCTGACCAATCTATGAAAAGTGAAACAGGTGAAACGTGTTTACGCTCTCACTACCTGGTGCATAGACTCAAAACCCCGGCTCTCACCTCATCTTCAACAGCTTGTAGTATTCCATACTTCCTAATAGTTCAATACCTTGTGGCCCACTGAAGCCAAGCCGTGCGTAGAGGGAGTCTCCCAAGCAAAAAACAATGGAACTTTGATACCACAGCCAGTCAGTTGGGGTCAACAGTTGACATAGAAAGGTTTCTGCAATCCATATAACCCAGTTCTAGACTAATGGAAGTCAGATCATCATGCCTTCTGCCAGGGCCATTAAACAAGGTGACCAAATACCTTCCACCCACCGGTGAGAGGAACCCTGCCGTAGTGCTACTCCACCAAAAGACATACTCTACGGCACATGCAGCAAGGTGACCACCCAATCAGGGCATTGTCCTCGCCCTGCTTCCTTTTCGTCCCCTCATAGATGCATCCAGCGAGTGCGGGTATATGGAGGGAGAATACTTGTTCTTCCTCTCCGATTTGGGCATACATGGCACGAAAAATCTCTCGCCTGGAAACACCAATTGGTGGGGCAGGTTGGCATGACTGCCGAATCAGGTTCTGAGCAGCATACCAAGCCTGCCATGCTGCAGTGTTTCCATCAGTACGCAACGCCTCTTTCGTATCATCACCCGGCCGGTTGGACTTGTCTGTAAAGAGTCGCTCCTTGAGCTCAGCGGATGAGCACCAGCCAGGTCCCCTCGAGCTGACTCTGCAAGAGTCGCCATTGTGGGTCAAGATCTCTCCACATGCTTCGGACATCACACTTCTTCTTCAGGAGATGAAAATCATAGCCAGCAACTTTGCGTAAATTGTCAGCACCCAGCACAGAAGCCTCAGGCCATAGACCCCTGCATATCCAACGGGGTCATCCTATCCAAAGCGTGGTTAGCTTGCTTCAGGGCCCCGGTGCCACAGTTGTTGCTGAAGCCATACGTGTAGCCGCTATACCAGAGGCCTGCACTAGAATCACTCTCTCCAGGGCCCACCCGTGAAAAGCTACCTCCATGAGAAGAGAAGAGTTGCGCGTGGAGATGGCAGTTTGAGTTTGGGAACATAATATGAACTGTGTTGGATACACTCATATCCTCATGGTTGTTGGCAGTTGGATCATGTCAAGGTAAACACCTTGTGATTTGCAGGCCTTTTGAATCTCAAAAAGGAAAGCTGATTGTGGTTCAGCTGTGTCAGGTTATGAGCCCAAGCTAACCTGTGCACTTTTGCTTGAAGCAATGGAGCGAAGGTCAAGATCAATGGATGCTGTGGTAAGACCCAATCCATTCTGGAGTGAAAACACCCAGGCAAACTGGGGGTTACAACAAGCTAGACCTCGAGATCTGCCTGATGATGTAGAAGAAAATGCAGTGGAGCTACCTCCAGTTCCTGGTGGTGACGAAGATCCTGATTTGGCAACATCAGGGCGGGGTAGATCACCCAGTCGGACTCTGGAGGATGGAACAGTTAGAAGTGGTGCTACATCATTAGAGAGAAGGCGTACCAGGGTCTTTGTAACCCCAGCTAGTTGGGGAAGCAACACTGGGAGTGGTAAGGGTCGAGCGGTCCGTGAAGGAATTCGCAGTCAGGGTGAGATGCCCATTTTTGAAGATGTTCCGGTACAAGGAAGAACAATTCGACAAGTCCTTCAAGAAGAAGGTGAGCGACAAGCGAAGAGAGCAAGAGGATCTTTGGATGCAAGGATTCAGGATGACTTAGAAAGAGCTATGGAAAGAGAAATGTTTCTCCAGCTGCAAGAGGAGAATAGCCGATTGAAGTCTGAGCTGGATTCGGTGAAGCAAGGACATCGTGATGGTCCACATTCATCGGAATGGTCAGAGGTATCGGCGACAGCTGGTGGTTCAAGCTTTGAAGACAAGGCGAGATACACACCAAATGGTACACGGGTCCCTGATGGCCCTCCACCTGTGGATCCAGAGCAAGAGATGGAACGAATTCAAGTGCCACCTTGGCCACTTGAGGCGTATGAGTTCGAGGAGGTGAAGGCACCCTGCCGGAATAGCTTCACGAACTTTCTTCCACGGATGGCTGGACCGCAGCGGAAACTACGAGATCAAGAATACGGCGGCGGGACAAGATCCGGACAGGGATTTTATGAAGGCGGGACGAGATCCCGACAAGGACTTTATGAAGAAGAACGAGATGTGCAGCACCCACCACCGCCTGAATGGTCCATGCGGTTTGAGTGGGGGATGAACAGACAGATGTGTCTGGTTTGAGAGGCTCTGAGTATTGGAGCCAACCATTCCAGCAGATGCAATCGCAGGGAAGGCCACCATGGGAGCAAGGCTTTGGTGATGGCAGAGATGGAGGTGACGGCCGGCACGGACGTGATCGGGCTAGCGCTTCGGACGAAGTTCGAGGTAATGTTGATGGCAGGCGTGAAGGTGATCGGGCTAGCACTTCGGACGAAGTTCGAGGTACTGTAGATAGTCGGTGCGGACGTGATCGGGCTGGCACTTCAGGCAAAGTTCATGGTGACGATGACAGTCGACAAAGAGGTGATCGGGCTGGCATTCGGGAAGAAGTTCGACGTGATGGAGGTTGTGGGCAAGGAAGTGATCGGGCTTTCAATCATGGCGAATTTGGACGTGACGATCATGGTCAAGGAGAAGGTGAATGGAATGGCACTTCAGAACAGGGGCCACAAGGACATGGGACAGCTTCTAGAGAATGGAGCTATGGGAGGCGGATCGACAGAGATGAGGACAATCTTAAATCAATACCAATCACGCTACCTGTCCTTCCACCACCTCAAGGACATCAGTCGTCAATTGAAGCCGGGGATTGGCTGGCACAGGTTCGCCCGTATGTGGCGGACGTTGCTCCGCATGCAGGTGAATGGTGGGATTGGGCCCTGGCTTTGGTGACAACCCAATACACTACTTGGCTGGGGGCGACGGCGCTGGACAGGTTGAAGATTGACCCTCCTGATGCGAAGTTGATTGCAGATGGAAAAGAACGCCTTGAACAACGCATCACAACTCTTCTTCTCTCTGCAATTCCGGCAGTGGTCAAGGCGGATTTGGTAGCCAATCGTCAATTACAAACCACCTCTGCCGGTAACCCCACTGAAGCCGTCAACAAGTTGCGTGAATGGAAACGTCGAGTACTTCGAGCTCAGGAACTGAGTGCATCACTTCCTGATCCTACAATTCAGGTACGAGCTTTGGATGTGATCGTGGAACCCCTGTTGAGGAAACACACCCAAATGTCTTTCCGCATCAGTGCGTTTCGCATGGCAGTACAGTTGGACAATACCCCCTCGCAGACCACCACACTGCAGTTCTATGACATGCTTCTTTCAGAGATGGAACAATTGCAGTATGGGGTGGACAACAATGCTGAGACAGCGGATGCCACTCCAAAGATCAAGGCTGTGCAATCGACTTCCATGACGGAAAGTGCTGGAAATCGGTGCCACAATTGGGGCACAGAAGCAGGTTGCCGATACGGGCGACTATGTCGATTCGAGCATCCGTCACTACCAGATGCTGCCACTCGTTGTTGGCATTGTTCATCCCCTTCGCATCGCAACTATCGATCTCCAGCTGCTGGATCGCAGGCTGGGGGGAGTGAGGATGGAGGAAAAGGTGGCAAACAACCTGGTGGAGGAAAAGGTCCAAAAGGTGGAAAAACCAAACAAAAGGGTGGCAAAGGATCGAATCCATCTACCAAGGGAAGCGAAGAAAAAGGGTCAGGGACTGCAATCAACAAGATGCAATCTGACACAACTGGTGGTGGTGACAAAGGCAAAGGAAATGCAGCAGCAGTGACACAAGAAGGAAAACCACAACAAGAAGTCGGCAAAGAGGCTCAGAAGCAAGAGGCATCTACAGGTGGTTCCGGTGATACTACAACGTTGGTATCGGAAGTGACATCGTTGCTGAGGTCTCTACGGGTTGGTAGCGGAATTCCACAACTGAATGCTATCAGCCTAAAGAGGATTGAGAAGTCGGTGAATAAGACCACACTGCTGGATGGCGGAGCAACCCATTGTCTGAGGCCGATGAAAAATCAGGCAGAATGGGAGTGGGCTATGCCATGCAGGGTATCTTTAGCAACTGGGAGTGTGGAACTTCGACAAGTACCTGATTGTGGCACTCTCATCACCAACGATCTGGAAGTCCAGCGGATTGTGCCGATTCGAGAGTTGGTGAGAATGGGTATAAAGGTGGCATTGTCGGATGCAGCGATCGAGATGACATGGCCCAATGGTGAGCGATTGCCCGTATGGCTCGACTCAGGATGTCCAGTAGTTGATGACAAGGTGGGCAAGCAGCTGATGGAACAGATCGAGGAACACAACATGCGGATCGCCGGGATCAAGAAGGTTTTCACATACCGAGACAAAGCTCAAGGAGGTGATCTAATTGGAGAAGAGGATGCAAATCAGGCCATGGAGTTGTCTCAACTATTTCCAGAAGTACCTCATTGGCTGATTGGTCGAATCCCAGGAGCACCGGAGGTGGACAATACCAAGGTGCCATTGAATAGGCGGACACGTCGTCGGATCAGGGAAGCTGGTACCCGGATTCTCCATCTTTTCAGTGGAAAGAAGACTCGGGTGTGGACTGACCTTCAAAACGAGAGCTTGGCAGTGGTATGCATCGAGATTGAGAAGGGCACCAACATGTTGGACGACAACCTCTACGCCTACTTGTTGGACATGGCAAAGGATGGCCTCTGGGACATGATTCTGGCGGGTCCGCCCTGTCGTACAGTGTCTTTGCAACGCTATAGAGAGGATGGGGGGCCACGCCCCCTCAGTGCACGTGAAGGGGTGTCTCGATTCGGGTTGAGCTGGAATTCTGCTCGACAACAAGAAGAATGCAATCAAGACAGCTTGCTTTGGTTGCGAACTCTTTTCTTGATGTACACCGGGAAGATTGGGAACCCTCACCTTGAAACGTTGCTGGAACAGCCGGCGGATCCAGAGACATGGGTCAGTCCTACACGACAACGTCCATTTCACGGATTTGCATCGTATCTTGCATGGCCTGAGACTGGACGTGTTGGGAACATCCTCCAGATGAAAGAGGGACATTCCAAGGTGAAACCTACAACTTTGATGACGGACATTGCTGAAGTGCTACCTCTACATGGATTGAAGGCTGACCGAGGACAGTGTGCGTCGTGGTCTGATGATTTGGAAACCCGCCTACAAGAAGCACGAGAGGCTGCAGAGTGGTCTCCCGGCTTGGTTCAGGTACTACAAACCGCGATTCGACGAAAACAACAGAGCGCAGTGTATGCTCCTCGACGAGGACAGGTGATGCGCAATCCAGAAAAATGGAGAGGCTTTCTGGAACAGCAACGACGTGGCCGTGAACGTTTAGGTCTTCCCCCAAGGCCAGATGAGTACTTGGCACTTCGAGCAGTCAACCAGCAACTTGACGAATGGAAGCGGCACATCTTGAACGAGCATCAACCCGCTCGAAGAGACTGTGCTGAGTGCCTTAGGGCCATGGGCCGTTCCAACTTTATGGCAAGCAAACCGTTCCTGCTCTACCAGCAAGGCTTACTCATCGGTTGACAGGTAAGCAAACCGATCCACGAGCACTGGCTGTCTTGCGGATCGGGGGGGAGTGCTATGGGAAGATGATGCAGTTTGAAAATCTACAAGATGGACGAGGTCTTCGCGATGGAGATCTACAAGCTGGACGAGGTCTTCGTGATGGGGATCTACGGGCTGAACGAGGTCTTCGCGATGGAGATCTACAAGCTGGACGAGGTCTTCGTGATGGGGATCTACGGGCTGAACGAGGTCTTCGCGATGGAGATCTACAAGCTGGACGAGGTCTTCGTGATGGGGATCTACGGGCTGAACGAGGTCTTCGCGATGGAGATCTACAAGCTGGACGAGGTCTTCGTGATGGGGATCTACGGGCTGAACGAGGTCTTCGCGATGGAGATCTACAAGCTGGACGAGGTCTTCGTGATGGGGATCTACGGGCTGAACGAGGTCTTCGCGATGGAGATCTACAAGCTGGACGAGGTCTTCGTGATGGGGATCTACGGGCTGAACGAGGTCTTCGCGATGGAGATCTACAAGCTGGACGAGGTCTTCGTGATGGGGATCTACGGGCTGAACGAGGTCTTCGCGATGGAGATCTACAAGCTGGACGAGGTCTTCGCGATGGAGATCTACAAGCTGGACGAGGTCTTCGTGATGGGGATCTACGGGCTGAACGAGGTCTTCGCGATGGAGATCTACAAGCTGGACGAGGTCTTCGCGATGGAGATCTACAAGCTGGACGAGGTCTTCGCGATGGAGATCTACAAGCTGGACGAGGTCTTCGCGATGGAGATCTACAAGCTGGACGAGGTCTTCGCGATGGAGATCTACAAGCTGGACGAGGTCTTCGTGATGGAGATCTACGGGCTGAACGAGGTCTTCGTGATGGAAATCTACAAGCGGGACGAGGTCTTCGTGATGGAGATCTACATGCTGGACGAGGTCTTCGAGATGGGGATCTACAAGCTGGACAAGGTCTTTGTGATGGAGATCTACGAGATGAAGGAGATCGATGCGAGAGACAAGGTCGTCGGGACAAAGGCGACTATGGCGTAGGCAGAGACTCGATGATGTGGCAACGCGATGATGAGACAGCATTGGCATTGCTGCAGTTGAAGAATTTGAGGAAATGGGAGCAAGAAGAACGTTCTATGATGAGCACTGCCCAGGACGCCGAGATGATCATGGAGGTCCACAAGCAGTGTGAGCAGATTGAAGGGCATGTGCTCTACAACATGAAGAAGAAGGTGATGGAAAAGGTAACAATGAAGAAGAGACTTTGGTGGCGAAGACAATCCCGATTGAGGAAGTGAGGAAGGAACTTCCAAAGTGGAAGGACGCAATGGTCTCGGAATATGACTCCTTGATCCAACATGGTGCCATATTGAACCCATTGATGAACGCCAGTACGAGGAGTTGAAAAGGGCAAAGGAGTCGATATCCACTATCCCAGGCATGATGGTTTCCGTGTTGAAGCCCCCACAGCGTCGAAAGGCGCGATTTGTAGCTTGTGGTAACTACATGGGTGGTCAACATGAAAAACAAGATGTATCGGCGGGTGGACTGGATTGCATAGTGGTGCGATCTATGCTGTCTTTGGCCACCAAGATGCGGTGGGAAGTGGGAACGGCTGATGTTAAAACAGCCTTTTTACCGGCTCCGAGAAACGAAAATGGAAATCAGTGCACCATCATCAACCCGCCCAACATAGCCAGGGAAGCAGGAATCTTGCGGTTTGGTGGGAAGGAGCGTTGGCTGGTTCGCAAGGCGCTCTACGGCCTGGTGGAGAGCCC
>DF244554.1:0-25598 GCA_000507305.1 Breviolum minutum Mf 1.05b.01 | reverse complement strand
TCGAAGTCCCGAAACCACTCTGCCTGGAAATGTACGTGGTACATCTTTTCAGTGGAAGGAGAAGGCCGGAAGATTTGCAAGCCTTTCTTGAGGAGGCACCGAAGCCACAGGGAGTGTTGGTCCATGTGCTCAGTGCCGACATCATTTTTGGCACCAATGCAGACTTTTCCAGTGCCAAGGTTCGTCGGAAATGGTTGGAATGGATTTCAGCGGGGTTCGTATTGGCCCTCTATGCTGGCCCACCCTGTGAGACCTACAGTGTTGCCAGAGCACATGAACTGGCAGGGGTATCCATTCGCCCAGTGCGATCTGCAGCCACGCCGTGGGGATTTGCGCATCTTAGCTTGCGGGAAATCCGACAGGTGATTGTCGGGAACATCTTGGTCCTATTCACGCTACAATGCGTTATCCTTCAAGCCTACGCTGGACGGTTTGCTTGTGGTGAACATCCGGCGGAGCCGGGTGGGTCTGATCATGCATCTATTTGGCGCTTGGACATCATGCAGCACATCTTCCGCCATCCACGTGTACGGCGAGTGCGGGTGCTGCAGGGACAATTTGGTGCGGATTCGCCAAAACCTACCGATTTTGTCATCCATGGTCCCTCGGACCCACAAGCAGTCTTCAAACGTTTGGCCACCAAATGCAACAGGGGCACGACGATTGGATTGACAGCGGATGGACGAGGGTTCCGTACTGCGAAATTAAAAGAGTATCCAGGGCCACTCTGCAGGGCGCTTACTGCAGTGTACAGCACGTGGCTTGAGGAAACTGGCATGGCAGCTGATGGTCGGCCTAAGGAGCCACTCCCACCTGAGGTGGTGCTGACATTGGCGAATTTTGTTCAAGGCCTTGACCAATGTGCGGAGCACTTGGGGCCAGATTACAACGTTGCGGCTTGCGCACGGTAATCAATTAGATGCAAGTTTGGCCACGAGGGCAGAGACCCTTCTGACACGCCTGAAAAGCAGAAAAGCAGAAGCATTGCGAAAACTGTTGGCATTCACCGGGATCCGACCACACTGAATGATACTGGAAACCATTGCGCCAATTGCACCCATTGCACCACCATCCCAACCACCACCACCACCAGCAGCAACAACAACAGACCTGGCCACAATTTCTGTAGCAACACGCTATTGACACGCACCCTGGCCCGAATGCCTCCAAAAGCCCCGTTTTTGTTGAAAACCACAACTCACAAATCACAAACTGACTCTATATAATTTGGTAATCCTTCCCTTTGCGATTTCCCCGAGATGAAAAAAATATCACTTGATTCCTCGATATACCCTATAAATCAAAACGCTCGATATGCGATATAGCCACGTGGCTTTCCACTGTGCCATTTACCGCCTTAAGTTCAATCAATTTTGATATCAAGGGCCCTCTATTTGCAACCACTTTGAAGAAGCTGGCATGCTCTCCAACATGCAGCGGGCACATCAAAATTTTCGTACCCGGGCACATGTTCGCAGCAATGGACAACTTTGTCTTGATTTTTCAATTGGGAATCTTGGCTTGGAATGGTTGGATGCAAGCTCGGTGGTTGACGGGGTCCGCGAAGCTACGGATGCTTTCATCCAAAATCTGGAGTAGGAACGAACTTCGCTCAACAAAGGTGATTGCAAACAGTTGACATGTCGTGAGCCAGGTCCGTTATCGACGAATGATGTAAATCACTGCCAAAAATTCATTTGCATGAATTTGGTGGCCAAAAATTTACTGCACAAGCATTCGTAGCACCGAACGGTTTATGGATTACTTTGATTTAATTTTTCTATCGGAAACCTGGCGGCATGAAGTGGAAAAACTGTGCTCACACCAGGTGGCAGTAAATTGATTTTGGCAGGTGGCGCTAAACATGGTGGTGTTGGTCTATGCAATTCTCCTGTCAAGTGCGTGAGTTAACATTTCATGTTTTAAGATTTCGGTCGTGCTCACTGAAATTTACGATTGGGGATAAGAAATCTATGGTTTTAGTATTTAGCATGTTATTTTCCGACAACATGGATGCCTGATGAAACAGTGATTCAAATTGAGATGTATGGATTGCTGGATTTGCTGTTGCGAACTTGCGTGCGAGAAGGGCGGGTCCCTGTGTTTGGAAGCGACTTTAATGCATGTATTGGGTTGGCCGAGGGGCATGACCCAGTTGCCTTGATTGGTGTTTGTGGCGTGGGTGAGCACAATGAACGTGGTAATATGTTCATGCTTTGGAACATGGCCTACAAATCGGCAGATATGCGTGTCCCAAATTCATGACAAATAAATTTTGGATGGAGCATTGATGCAAATATTTTTTTTTCTTGCTGAGATCCGGTTTGTACTGATGCAAGCTTGGAATGATTTTTGCTTGCCAATTGGTCTGGACAATCACTCGGTGCGTTGCAAAGTGAAGTGCAACAGCAATTGTTCGCCAAAAAAGCGTGTTAGGGCTACATCGAAAGGGTGGAAACCTCACCTCAACCATTTGCCAGCAACCAAGTCAATATCATGGATTTCTTTGCCGTTACCGCACAAGGAAGCCAAGCATCACGTTTGACAATTTGGAAAGTGCTTTGTTACATGCAGATTTGCGAGGTGAGCTGATTTCGGCATATTTATTACTTGTCGGGATATTTTGCAATTTCGGCCTTCCCCAGAGTTGCAATCATTCAGGCGAGCACGCAGGATCCCGAAAGGCGGAAGGTTTGCAAATTCGTAAACTTCAGAAACGTGAAACCAAATCCTGGAAATCAAAATGATTACGGCTGAAGCTTGGACGCGTGTTTCACTGCAAATCGTTGCGGGCAATGGATGAGAAATTTGTTGGCCGTCGGATTGCTCAGTAACCATAGGCAGATGATGTCGCAGTTATGTTGCAAAAACTGTTCGATGGGAAGCCTTCGCCACAGCAACAACCTCCACACATTGTCTGTTGACCACCGCATTGACAAATATGAAGTGTAATAAAAGTGGCGATGACAGTGGCATTGTGGTTGAATTTGTGCAATTTGTTTCTCGGACTTTGCTTCCGGATTGGTTACACCTTTACAATGTCGTGTTCAACACCGTTCCGAGCACTTAGAACAAAACAATGCCCATCATGTTGGCAAAACTCAACAATGCAAAATTGCCTCCAAATATTCGGCCAATACCAACTGTCCGCGTACTATGCCAGGTTTTCACTTGCATGGTACTAGCTGCTAGCTCGGGTTGCACCGGTATTGGAGGCCAGCCAGCGTGAAGAGCAACGTGGGTTTCGTGGTGGCCGCCTGGGGGAAAATCTTGTTGGCTGCGCGCAGACTGGTCGGAACTGTGGGCTGGTCTTGCTGCACATGGTGTGTCCCAATGGTATGGATAATTGACCGGCGAAAGTTGGGTTGCAGCGGTATTCTAAGCTTAAGATATTTTCGCCGCACTTTCGCCGCACTTTCGCACGTAGAGTTTTCATTTTTGCGCGTCATCATTGTCGTCTCCAGCTTCCGCGGCCACTTTCGCCATAGACTGTTCTTATTCCGTGTGGTTGTAACCCTTAGTATCAATCTAATCCGCTGGCCTTGCCGGCGTGTCTAGCGGGGCCCGGCTTGGTAATGGATGGTTTATCTGCTACTGGTGCTGGTGGCGCTGGTGTTGGGACTGGTGTGGTGCCAGTGGCGGTAGAACTGCACATCTGAAGCCGGTTGGAAGTCGAAGGTTTCACTTTCTCGAGGTTTTCGCCGCACTCTCGGGGATTCTTCGTTTGGATTTCGGTACTTGTCATGAATTTCTACATTGTAGACCTGGCATGACTGATTTCGAAAAGGAACCCCACACGGACTGAGCAACGTGTCTGCATAGTACAATACGGAGGCCAAATTGGATTATGGAATATTGCTAAGCATAAGCGAACTTTGCAAGCAAAACCTCCAAAATTCTGACCGGAAACAACCTTCAAACTTCAAAGTATGATCCATTGCAAGGGTCAATTTAATTCTGGATGTTGCACATCTAAGCTCTAGACCTGCCATATTGATCACATAATATGTATGAATATGATTTCCTTCGTGACAGCTTTCACGAGTGTTTCATTTGAAGGCATTTTTGCAAGGTTTTCGCAAATTTTTGGTTCGTGGGGTTCTCGCTCGCGCGCAACATGAAAATGTTATGCACCTGCAACATTCCCTTCGCAGTGTTGCACACGAAACTTTTTTCCGCCTCAAACAGGAGGAAGTTGCAAAAGTTTGCTTCTTGCTGCATGGTGACGGAAGGATTCGGTTGGCTGACGAAACCTAACACCCATCACATATGTGGACACAGACGGGTGCCAAATCGCAAGTGAAAAACAGGTCTGGTGGACATAAATGGCTTGGCTGCATCCTCAGGGAAAAACGATTTTGGACCTCAACCGCTACTTGTAAACTCTGTTAAAAGCCTTGTCGCCAATAGAACAATCTTCTGTGATGGGAGAGCCGGCAGGGGTTTGTTTTCAGTTCGGAGTCCTGTGGCGCTCTTTGGCTTTGATGACCTGCATAGCCTACATCAATTAAACGTTGTGCGCTCGAGAATTTCCAGGTGCGGTAGTTCGGCAACCTTCGAACTTGGATTGGGCAAGCCCGTGGTTTAAAATGATTCCTGATTGGAATGGTAAGGCGCAAACAAAAACATTACAACATGGAGCCACCGTTCCCTAACCCACTATTCGAAATTGGAAACGCATGTCGCTTCAATACCAAATGATGGGTGGATCCACCGGATAGTGACGTGGACGCCGCGTCGGCGGCGTCATACACCTGAATGTCCTAGACACAACCGGGTCGCCAATTTTAGTTTTCGGGCGATTTTTGCAAATGGATGGCTGGCAAATATTGGCGCAACATACAGCACTTCGGCTCCCTCTGAGGGATGAGGACATAGAATTTTGCAGAGGTTAAATGTTATCTATGTAGTCGCTCTTCGTTTCCGGTGTCCAAATTGTGATGCATCTGAAGTAGGTGTCCTTCGCCTGCGCCCCAGCGGTGTCGACGGGCATGCAAGTGTGTTTCATTTACCATATGTTTCAGACAGTGCACCTATTCCTGTGACCCTCCCCCTCAGAGCGTAGTTGGTTTTTGCAAAACGTTTTGCGAAGCCACGTTTTGGCTCAAGGTGAATTTCTGGCTCAAGTTCTCGGCTCTTCTTACTCGGTGTTGCGTTCTCGTCCGGTTGTTCGTTGCGTCCAATGCCGGAGGGTCCTAGAGGGGTCCCGTCGAATCCGTGGGAGAAAAGTGGCAGGGAAGGAAATGGCAGAACAAGATATGGAATACACTCTCCATATACACCATTGTTGGACAAAGAAGATGAAGAACTTGTTCCAACATGCCCACCTCGGGATGCAGAGTCCGTCAGTGGTAATGGTGTCTCCTTGGAGGCGTTGGCAGGAATAGTTCGGCAAGAGATTAATGCAGCAGTTACCCCAATGCATTCTCAGTTGTCATCTTTGCAGGTCACACTTGGTGCTCGGATGGACCAAGTCGAAAACGTTCTCCACAAACATGACTTGCAGATCCAAAAATTCGAGCAATACATGGCCGATACCATGGACCAAGGATTTTCCAACAACGTGGCCCAAGATGTAGAAAAACAATTACAAGACCTCCAAGCCCAGATTGATGATCTGAAGGAACCAGGAACAGCGATCCAGGCAGGTTCGGAGGACTTCTGCAAAACTATGGTTGTTGGTGGCTTGATTGGTTTGCCTTCGTTGCCTGAGGCGACGCGGTGGTTGAATTCACAGTTGTCGCAACTGCAGTGTCCGAAGCATGTTGGAACTTACATGAAGAGTTCTTCGTTTCAAGGCCTCATGTTTGTCAAATTCAAGAATGTTGATGATCGTGATTTGGCCGTAGGAATTTTGAGAAGTGCAGGGTTGACGAGTGGTGACGGCAAAGTATGGGCAACACAAGACTTACCGATCCCAACCAGAGCAAGGAAAATGTTTTTACTGAGTTTGCGGTGGCAATTGGGTGAATGGGGTTTTGTGAAGCGAGAGATTGAAATTGATGAGTGCTATACAAAGATGATGGTTGGAGGAAGGGTGGTTGTTACGGTTGCTTCGGAGGGTGAAAGTATCACTTTCCAATGGATGGATGCCTGGGCTCAATGGGATGACCTTCAAAAATCTGATGAGCTCAAGGACTTGATCACCAAATCAAATGCCATCTTGCAGAAGCAGGGCAAAGGAGGTGGGAAGAGCAAAGCTGCAGGACGCCCTGCGTCTTGCTAGGGACAGCTCCGTTCGAGTCAGGTTTCACCCAGGTCGCTCACGAGAGGAGGATGTAGCCCTCCCATTTTTGATGTGGTTCAGCCGACCGTGCATGTGAATTCAATGGCAGAGTTGGGTTCGGATTCAAGAGAGATGCAATGTTTGGACAATACTGTTTTGACATCACCATTTACAGTGTTTGCGAAAAATGCACGTTTACAAAACAAATTGCCAGAAATGCTTGGTGAACTTGCTGGTTTGTGTTGGGACGTTGTTTTGCTTTGTGAGACTCGGAGTGCATTAGGGACAGTGCGTCTCGATTCAGGACATTTGTTCATTGGCAGTACTCCTTTGTCACCGGCTGCGGGAGTTGGAATTTTGTTTCATGAACGGCATGTGTCCAACTTAAAATTGGTGAAGCAAATATCTTTGCGATTGATGTTTGCTGATGTGGTTCTTTCACATGGAACAGTCAGGTTTGTTGCTGCATATGCTCCTCATAGCGGGTATTCCCGGGATGTTTTGAATCAATTCTATGAAGACTTGCATGCGTGCTTGGAAGATGCACGAGGCAGACGTTTCCAACTTGTGGTGGGCGGGGATTTCAACACACAGTTGAACACAGGATTCCGCGGAACTCTTCTCCAGGATGTAGTTGAAACGTTTGACTTCACCATTACCAATGATGATGACAATCACACTTCCAACATGGACACTTGGACATTCGAAAGTGCTTGCGGCGTCCGAAGACGTATTGATTTCATCATGTGCAGCCAAGAGATGCGCTTTACTTCGGCACATGCCACATGCAATTTGGACCTTGGCTCGGACCATCGTGCAGTGACAGTTTCTTTCGACTTAGGTGTCCGACGGAGAAAAAACAGGAAATGTTTCCATTGCATAAAGCGATGGAAACCTCCACTGGATCAACAAGGTGTGCCCCGGACTTACCATGCAATTTTGCAGGACGAACTTGGCGTGAAAAAACCTACCACACTGCATGGGCTTGAAGATGTGCTGCAACAGTCGGTTCGTCGGATCAACAATACATTGAAATTGCCAAAGCAAAAGCCAGTGTGGCAGGATGATGTTCTACAAGACCTTCTGGAACGACGCAGAGCTGCACATGACCGTTTTGAAAGGGCAAATTTGTCCAAATTAATTCGGAAACACTTACGGCAGAACATGCGAAGGAGAAGAAACGCACGCGTATCGCAAATCCTAGCTGAATTCAAAGACTTGGGTCGATTGGATTCGGCTCACACTGCGCCAATTCGTCGCATAGAAACGGCTAGCCTTGGACCAACACCTGACATGTTCGGCAGTTGTTTGGGCAACATTTTTATGTCTGACATTGGCCATGGAACAGCAACGCTTGCGAGTTTGGATGACTCAGATTGTTTGAGCCTTGTGCCGCCTTTTACTTTGCAAGAATTGGGTGCCGTACTGAGGGATTTACATTATGGCAAGGCAGCAGATGCAGATGGCATGGTCGCGGAAATGTTTAAATACAGCAACATTCCTTTGCAAACATGTTTGTTGGATATTTATAATTCGATGATTGCAAGTGGGTCCTTCGAAATGTCGTGGCAACATACATTGTTCTCAATGCTGCCGAAGTCTGGCGATAGCTCCCAACCAACCAATTGGAGACCCATTGCAGTGTTAAAAGTTACATATAAAGTATTTTCCCGATTGCTTTACAACAGATTGCGGGTGGTGATGGATGAACTGCAGCCAAATGATCAGACAGGGTTCCGCCCCAATACTGGCATAGATGATGCATTTGTGGTTTTGGAATACCTTTCTTCCAAATCGTTGGAATGGAATGCTCCGATATGGTTTGCAAGTTTAGACTTGACGAAGGCGTTTGATCGCATCGAGTACAGCCCGCTTTTCGATGCACTACTGCAACAAGGTGTCCCACGCTGCTATTGCACTTTGTTGTGAAACTTTACAAGGGACAGACTGGCTCAGTTTATGGGAGCGAAAGGTTCAACATTGAACGCGGGGTAAAGCAAGGTGATGTCATCAGCCCACTACTCTTCAATGCAGGATTGGAACATGCCATGCGAAAATGGAAAACCAAGTTGGTTCATCATGGGGTGCAGCTTGGGCATGGTAGCCGGTTGACCAACATTCGATATGCTGATGATTTAATGCTGTTTGCCACTTCTTCAAATGATTTGATTTACATGTTGGAAGCTTTGATTCCGGAATTTGCAGCTTGTGGTTTGCAACTGAACTCGGCGAAAACAAAAATTTTGACAACGTCTCCGTCGGAAAACTCTGCATTTGTTGATGTATGTGGAAAAATGGTACAGGTTATTCATGCCGAAACACCAAATATTTGGGCCGCAACTTAAGTGGCAATTTTTTGGCCAGGATAAATTCTGAATTTGCCCATCGTTTGCAGGTTGCTTGGAACAAATTTCACAAATACAAACATGTCTTATTGAACAAGCATGTTTTTTTGGGTTTGCGGCTGAAATTATTTGACGCAGTGGTGTCTCCTGCTATGCTCTTCGGCCTTGCAACCTTGCCATTGACAAAGGGTTGCTTGGAAAAACTTGGTGTCGTGCAAAAACGAATGCTTCGGTCTATACTTGGGTGGGTTCGAATTCTTGATGACCTGAGCTGGCGGGACATTATGGTGCCAATGAATCACAAATTGGCGATTGCGAAAACTTTATTCCCAATGGAGGGTTGGGAAGACAGACTCTTCCGATCGAAGTTTCGACTTGCACATCGGATTGCACGCTCACCTGAAGGATGGCCGGCTAAATCTGTGCCGTGGAATCCCTTGACGAATTGGGAGTCGAACTTTGCTTGTAAGCCTCACAGGAAACGTGGCCGTCCATCAACACGTTGGGATGAGAGTTCTTCCACAATGACAACTGGTGGCATGTTGCACGCGAAGTTTCCTCGTGGTTCACCTCTGAGAAATCTTATGTACTCTGACTCGGACGGGCGAAAGTGAAAGTGAAAGGTTCCCGTTGGTTGTCTGAGTTTGGATGACGCATTCCCTCCGCATGATATGTGGAGAACTTCCATAATCGGTGTCATCGGAACATTTGGTGATTGCCGCGGGTTTTGCTCAGCGATGGGATTGCTCACATGGTCATTCACAAATATAGTATTTGGACATGGACACTGACTTTCATCGCCTGGCGCCCAACGATCCACAAAAACGTGGCTACCTAGGGCAAACATACCGATTCTATACGCCTTATGACATGTAGTACGGCATCTCCTTTTCGTGAAACGGGATATATTTTGATGTACTAGTGGAAACAAACCGATCACTTGCGTAGCATGACGTCCCGGCAAAAACTACACAGTTTTTTGAACCCAAATGATCCGAGGCAGTATTGCATTTTTTCTCTTGCCCCTTCGGTCTTATGGCCGAGGCCCTGGCAAAGCGGGAAAGCTGTTCTAAATCTGCAGCTGTCGTTTCCACGATGCTACACATGTAAATATCGGCGGCTCCCGGATATGCATAATAGAGGGCCAAGTCCAAGCCGGCCTCCTTGCGAGGGGGGTTCGCAGTTGGCTGTAATAAGGGGGGCTGGTGGCTTCAGCAAGGATCTCACTGATGGAAGGGGTGTTGCCTTCATTGTTGTGGCAGCCAGATAAGTCATGGTCAAGGAGGGATGCTGCGAAGGCATGCGTGGCCGCGTGCCTGCAGTGGCGGAAAAACATGATGATGATGATGATGATGATGACGACGATGATGATGATGATGATGACAGTGATGATGATGATGATGATGATGATGATGCTTGTGATGATGATGATGCCCACGCCAGCCCCGCCGTGCCAGCCAGTCGCCTGCCAGCCCGGTAGCGGAAGGTCTCGACTTATACCCTCACTACTTCAAGCACATCTGGCGAGTGGCCAGTATAAAAACAGTCTGTGCCTGGAAGCTGCCCAGGAAAACAGATGTGTACCAACGGACTAGGAGGAGGAAAATGATGATGATGATGATGATAACGACACGGAAGATGAAGAAGCGGAGGAGGTCAATGTCAAGGCCAAAGTTGTACGTTTTAGGATATCGGACAAATGTGATAATAAAGTGTTAATTACCAACACTGGTTGCTTCCACGAAGCAGGGTCGCGAAAAGCGGACAAAATTGACAATGATGAAAACAATAATGATGTGGAGGCTGCGAGGGAGGGCGGCACAGATCATGATGAGGAAAATTCGAACCCAAGCGCTTGACATGCGGTGCTGTACTTCCACACGGCCATGTTGTTTCAAGTTCCGAGGGACCTAGCTTTCCACGAAGAACATGCACCAAACCTTGAACCTACACTGGGTCATCCAGCGGTGGCTTTAAGTGCATTCCAACTCGGTGACCGCTTCAGGTATTTCAACGACACGTTTTTTTTTTTCTCGCGCCTTTTTGTCCGCAGAATGTTGAGTAGCAAGGACTGTTTCACTGGTCAGTCTCCAGGCATTGGACAGGATGCTAGCCATTTATATACCGGCGGCTCCCGGATGTGCAAAGGAGAGGGCCAAGTCCTCAGGAGAGGGCTGGAAGTTTGGTGTGGTGGGGAGGGGCTGGTGGCTTCAGCGAGGATCTCACTGATGGAAGGGGTGTTGCCTTCGAGGTTTGTTGCCTTCGAGGTTGTGGCAGCCAGATAGGTCTTGGTCAAGGAGGGATGCTACAAAGGCATGCATGGCCGCATGCGTGAGCATGGCGCTCCAGCGGTGGAGCAGGGCGTTGGTGAAGGAGTGGCGCAGAAGGGCTGGGGTTTGGCGGGCTTTGGTGTGGGCGAGCAACCTCAGAAAAATTGCTGCTTCATCACTCCAACGTCCTCCAACTTCAATCCCGAAGACAACAAGGCGACATCGCCGATCCCGGACGAGTTCGGGGTAGGTGCGTTCCTTGTTCCTCCTCGCGTCCCTTAGAGCCACGGTCACTCCTGTTGCTTGTATCGGTGCTGCCCACAAGAGAGTACACAAACAAGATCTGTGCAAGATGGATATTGTGTTTCGCCGGTTGTGGCGTTCCATTGTTTTTTTTGTTAGGCCACCGGGTGACGTGGATTAGACGTTGCCGTGGCATGAAATCTTCATCATTGGAACGAACAAATGATTTTGAATGAAGCTAAAACGAAGTTGCTAACGACACAAGCCCAACCACCAAAAACAATTACGACGCCCAGAGGAGTAAGCGTGGCTGTGGTTGACCGAGATGGATGCCACAAATGGTTCGGATGCATTTTGTCTGGGAACAACAAGGGAAGTCACAGACCGGATCTTGAATATCATTTGCAGGCTGCATCAAGGGCGTTCTTTGCAAACAGAAACATTCTTTGCAACAAGGCCGTGTCCTTGAGGAAACGCTTACACTTTTTTGACAAAATTGTTACTCCCGTTGCATGTTTCGCCGCTGGCCACAGAAAGATTTACAAAACCGATCTGGACACTATGGATGTTAATTTTCGCCGGTTGCTTCGATCTGTCGTTGGCCCCCCCAGCCGAACAAACTGGCTGAACCCATGGCACGAAATTTTGCATGACTGGAATGCTCGGGTAGCAAGATATGTTCAGAAACTGGCATTTTGACATGGTCGCAGCGGAGCTTACAACAATACTGGCATTTGTGCTCGTACATTGCTGGTTTACCAGACGCTCGATGGGTATCACGAATTTTGGTTTGGAGACCCCGGAAAACTGGAAAAGGTGGAGCGCCATTGCGGTTATGGCACTCCGCCGCAGAAACTTTCTGCCGTTGGGAAGGTTTGGGCGATTGGAAAACAGCTGCTATGAATACACAACGTTGGTACGAATATACTGCAGACTTTTGCTCGTTCATCTTCGAGAGCTGAGGCGGCCTTTGTTAGATTCCGACTGTACAAACGCCTGTGCTTTCAATGGCCTACCAGGGCCAATGCTGGCCTACCAGGGCCAATGCGCCACTGGTTTACATGTTTCACTCATTCACTCACTGAAACGAACAAGTGAAATTCTTCACAAGTCGCCATGGCTTAAAATCATGGTCTGCGGTGTGTTTGGGACAATATTGGAAATTTGCTCACTATGTTTCTATTTTGCCAAGGGAGCGATGGGCTGTGCGTGCAATGAATTGGTTCCCAGAAAACGACGACGAGTTGGACGGCCTGCTTACACATGGGATTCGATGATTCAGCACTTCTGCAGGCACAAGAACATTGGAAACTGGCGGGAACGTGCCCAGGACATTTCTTTTTGGATGAGCTAATTCGATGATTTTCTTTCGTTCACTGACACCTGATGAACGTGAAATGTAAATTCAATTTGTGGTGTTTGCCTGCGCCCTAAAAGGGCTGCTTGCTTTGGCATGCAGGGTCACTCTCACTCCAATTTGGTGTACCTCGCATGACAAAGATTAGTTTTTTTAACATTCAATCATCTCCACCAAAGCTGGCAAAGAACGAGCATTTAATACATCAAAGCATCTGCGTATCTGATATTTGGCTGCGGACGTCACCGTATTTAGATCCACTGTGATTATCAAAAGGCTTACTTCCATGCAGCACACCTGATTGAGAAGAACAAGTCGCCCTCAACAAATCAATGTCAAATTTCGGAACATGTTGTTCCCTCATCGTTTGGAATAATTGGTCATGTTCCACCCGCTTTTTCCGCAAACAGCTTAAAAGACAGCTAGCGCATGGTCAAAACCAGTGCCTCGTGGAAAACTAAATTGATCCATTTATTGTCCTGTCTCTAGCAGAAGCGTCAAACGATCATGAATCATTTGGAAACAAAATTGTAAGTGAGCTTGGTCTCCTCTTTTTTGTTGAAAATCCCTACTGTTCGGAACCATTGTGAACAACGCGTGTCGCCAAAATGAATCGAAGCTTCCTGTGCAGAAAATATTATTGCACATACGCACCAAACAAGCTTGCAAACAAGGAGGACTATGTTTGCAATGGATCCGCGTCAGAAGAAAATATTGCACACAATTTAACTGTGAAGGCATCGTTGGAGGGCTCAGTGCCGGTCAACTTTCTTTGATGTCGAGGAATTAAGTCTTCATTGATGGATGCCATGTTGCCAAAGTTCCCGAACTCTGCCAAGATATCATTCAAACGTTTGTTTCGTTTCTGCTTCATTTTGGCTCGCAAACGTTTCCAAATTAATTCTGACAACCTTTCTCTTTGCGCGTTATCTCTGCATCCACGTCTTTCCTGTTTCAAACTTTGACCAACAGAGTTGTGCCAAGGTTCAGGTGCTGGCGGATATCTTCCTTTACATTTTCCTCCTGATCGAGGGCAAATGTTACATTGTTCCCCTGATTCGAATTAACGGTGAGGATTGGTTTTAATCATAGGCTCAATGTTGCTTTCGAATTTTTTCCTATCGGTGGCAACAACCCATCGGTGGCAAATCGATTTTGAGACTAGGCCCTCTCGCAAACGTGGACGTCCATTTACCAAATGGGGTGACAAGCTGTCAAACATTATGGAACAATATTGCCCACTACCTTATGGATGGTTTGCAGCGGCCAAATTGCCATCATGGCAAAATGTTCAGCAATATTTCGTTTCACATTTTGAGGACCTTTAGGACCATATTTTCGTCATGTCCCTATGGGATGGTATATAGTCGTGAAACAGGGGGGCGCAAAGCAACAAAAAATATATGAGGATACTGACTAGGATGACGATGATGAAGAACATGACAAACATAAGACCGATGATGATGATGATGATGATGATGATGATGATGATGATGATGATGATGATGATGATGATGATGAAGAGGACGAGGACGCGGACGACGACGAGGACGACGACGAGGACGAGGACGACGACGAGGACGAGGACGAGGACGAGGACGAGGAGGACGATGACGGGGAAGATGATGATCAGGCGGAAGACCACGAGGGAAGAGGACGTTAAGGAGCCAACACAATGATATGCGACTGGTACACGTTTCGCGCTGGAAACCCGCCCAAACAAAAACAAGTTTTCGATCACCTGTAGGTGATTTCAACGAACCGATGCACGAAGATTTCCCAAAGGAATGCGCACAATTTCCGAAATAGCCAACCAAAATTTTCTGAAAACAAATGCAACGTCACTTCCCATGCCTGGCGAATATGAGTCTGATCCGAGCACTGTCCGACCATCATCCGACCATGAACCCATCAATCCGCAACCCTCCCCCCGCAACCCGCCGGGCCACCAAGCTTATTTTTCGTGCCCATCACCTGAATCTTCCGTTGAAAATCCCAACATTTCGTGTTCCCGCTATCATTCCCAATTTGACCAGATAATTCCAACTTCACCAAATAGTGCCCTGCCACAAAAAACATGTGTAATGCGACTGCCACGACAAGTGACGGCTGCACCTCACCAAATTTTGCAGGTGCCACAAGAATTGTTTATTTTTTACTTTTTTTTCCTCTACTTTTTTCTACTCCACCATTCTTCGACTCTACTATTTTCAAGTCTACTATTTCATGACTCTACTATTACTTGCCTCTACTGTTGTTCTATTAGACAATTCTTTGACTCTACATCTTTTTACTTTACCCTTTTACTCTGCCATTTTTCACCATGCTATTCTTTTACTCTGCTGGTCTTTTACTCTGCCATTTTTTGACTCTGCGATCTCGTTCGTAAATCGCAAGTTTCTCAACTATACAGCTACGACTGCAGCAATGGCAGCCTTTTAACAAAAAACATCATGAGTGTGCAATTGCGCTACGTTTTCACTTGCACAGCTGCCATTTTCCAGTCTACCCCTCCATTGACAATTTTTTTGGCGTTTGTGTGCCGCCTGTAAGAGTGACCCGCGTCTTCTCACAACCACAAGTTGTCAAGTCAGGCTGCCCCAAACCCACCAATTGTCCGGCAGCCCAGGTGCGCACAAACATGGCCATCTCGGTAAGTTATAAGTTATAAGATTCGTTTTGACCACCCCAAACACGAACCTGCTGAACACAGACTGTCACACAGGCATTCTGAATTGATAGGCACGAGGTTGTCAAAAAAAATCTGGGGAACACGCTGGCAACTCTTTCTCAAAATTGGACGAATATGTTAGGCCAAATGCCCTGACAGCATCAGACAACACTAATGTTTCCAAACGGTGTGACACAACATTCGCTAACAAGAAAGTAGCAGTTACACAAAGTGACACGAATTGCGCTGACAAACGCAAGGTTTCTAAAGAATGGTGATGCGCAATACACGAGCGCACCTGATTCGACAAACGCAATGTACAGTGCCCCATCAAGCAGAGCATGACGAACTCCGACTGAAAATCCGCTGACACGCATTGCATTTCGTTTTTTCACTCCCTTTGCCACGTTTTGGCCACTTGTTGGTTTCCATGCCCTGCATCTGTCTTTATTTTGCGTGTTTTCTACAAGTGGAAATGCCATCGGTTTGCGGATGGCCTGCTTGCATGGCAGGGTCACCGAGCCATACATATACGCCTAAGTTGTCGAAATGCGGCAGCCCACGTTCTCCAGCAGCATTCCACGCACAAGTTTCTCCCCTTCTGATTTGGATATTTAAGGCTGGTTCTCCAAGCGGAGAACAAGGATTCTCCGTTGTTTAGCGCATCCTGCAGTGCCCCGATTGCAGCCCATCCCGTTTCTAAACAGAATGGCCAAATGTTTTTTAATTTCAAGGTTGTTCTTTCCCGCTCCTTTTTCCCGCAAGTTGGGGTTTTCCCTCAAAAGGACTGTTTTATGCACTTTCATGCATGATGTATCCGAAGATTGCTATGCGAAATTAAGTGAGAGGCATAACGGCTGCAAAAATTGCAATGGGAAATGCTACCACATGTCCTGTTTCCTAATTGTTGAGTGAAATGCACTTGCCGCCATAGCGATTTCAAACACTGCGATGCAATATCTGTTCCCGCACAGCATGTCCAAAAACAGTGGCGCGAAATTTAGTGACACGTGCAGCTTCTCCAAGAGTGCCACCAAAATGCTATTACCGTCAGTACTTCAGGAACCCGTACCCCAAATGTATGTATAGGCAAAATGTTTTTTAGAAAATGTATGCACAAAATATGCTACAGGCGTAGCATTTCCAAGACGGTGAGGCAACATGCAATACGTTGTGTGAAGCTGTGATGCGAAATCCGCTGCCAGGGGCAGTAGTCCGAGCACAGTCCAGCAATGTTGGGTAAAATCTGCTGACACGCGCAGTTCTTGAATCGACATGTGTAGCGTTTTCACACGCTGTAAGTTGAAACATGGTGACAGGCGCAAGGTTTCGTTTTTTTAACGGAAAATGCATTCACGTGCATAACCTTTCAGCTGATTGAAATGCGAAACGCGCTGACAAGTGGTTTTTTCCAAAAATCACCCGTCGATCGGGAGGGTGGTGTAGCAAACGTGTCCCGGAGGATTGGCTTAAGCGGTTTTTTCTAACAAGTGACCCAGCATCTTATTGTTTCACGACATTCGGTCACAAATTGTTTGTTTCAAATCTGTTGCAAAACACTGAGAGGAGCAGATGCTGAAGACAGGATGAATCTAGCCAAGCCATTCGGCTTTCGGGCTGGCTGGCCGGTTGTCAGACCAGTGCTAGAAGACAAATTGTTCCCGGGTTTTCCGAACTTCGATTCAACAAAAGCCTTTGGTTATATCGCCGGATGCCCTCTTCGTAGCTTTGCAATGCTTTGGTATCCCACTTTCTTTTTGCCGAATGATACATAAAAGAAATATTTGCAATTTCGTTGTGTGTGATGCTGGAAGTACGTCGCAAAGTTATTTTCGGATATTTTAAGGTTGTCCATTGGGGCCCTTCCTTTTCTCAATCGTGATCCAAACAATCATTGCTTTATATTTGAGATGTGTTCGTGTGGGAATGAACTATTGCTGCCATGCGAAGCTGGTGGGAAGTTGTCTGAAGCAGAATCCTGGTGGAGCCACAGGAACGTCATTCCAACTTGCACACTCAGCAGCTTCATACATTCTGCAAATTCAAACCTTTCAAGTGTGTGTCGAAACTGTCGTACTGCTTGCACACATTGTGGTTGAATAATCCGGAGCTGTGGAAAATCAATGCGTTTCAATCTTGGTGAAAATCGCATCCCGCAACACACACACACACACACACACACACACACACACACACACACACACACACACACACACACACACACACACACACACACACGACGTACGACGTACGTACGTACGTACGTACGTACGTACGTACGTACGTANACACACACACACACACACACACACACACACACACACACACACACACACACACACACACACACACACACACACACACACACACACACACACACACACACACACACACACACACACACACACACGCGGCTGTCCACTGCAGTGTTACTTGCAACCAGGAAAGTTTGTGCTGCAATGCCGTCAGAGCTTCCGAAGTCAGGTTGGCAGTGGGAGTGGCTGAAGGCACAGGATTGTTGCCATGTGATTTTTTGTTTCTCGCCACGTCAATTACGCCACTGCTTTTCCATGCCGATGCGTCACGATGCCCATGTGTCACTTTTTACAAGGTGAAGGAATGAAAAAGGAAGGCTAGGGTGTCTGGAAGGTTCTCTTGGTCACTGCAAATTCGTGGATGGACAAAACTGCCAATGCTGCTTCTTTTCTTCTGAACAAAAACCAAAACAACTGCATGCAAATACCCTGATCGTTCCGTCACGGGAACATTCCAATCACGGAGAAGCATCGTGTTCGCATAAAAAACTGCAAAACAAAATGCAAATGATGGTATAAATCCAGGTTCGCCTTCCAAACTTCCTCAAGCAAGCTATTTATGTCCCCCACACTGGAGGTTCTTTCATTTGTTCTCGCAAAATCGATTTGCAGGGATGCAGATTGCCCAAGAGTTTTGATGACGTCGTGCAACCATGGCATGGTGTGTTGGAGTTGTGGCACGATCACATTCGAATTGAAAAACTTTGGAAAAACAATGGACTTATTAAATTGTGGTCAGGCTACGTTGAAGATTATCTTAAAAGATTGCTTTACAAGGGCTGTGCCTCGAAAGTGGTGTTGGAAGATTGCGTCAAAAGACTGACTTGGAAAGGCTGTATTAAAAAATGTCCAAAAAAAACTGTGGGGGAAGGAGAGCTACGTTTAAGAGTTAAAAAATTATCTCAAAAAACTGCTTTACAAAGTCTGCATTGAAAGACTGCCTTGAAAGGGGTGTGTTAAAAGATTGACTGGGAAAGGCTTTGCAAAAAAAATAAGGGTTCTGTTAGAAGACCATTTTCGGAGAACTGTGTTGAAAGATTATCCTAAAAGACTGTTTCACAAGGGCTGTGTTAGCATACAGCCTTACAAGGGTTAGGGTTGTTGTAGAAAATTGTTTTACAAGGGCTGTGTTCAAAAGGCCGTGCTAGCGTTTGAAGGCCTACCTTGGAAGGGCTGTACTCAAAGACTGTGGTAGGAGGACTGTGTCAGAAGACTTCCCTACAAGGGCAGTTGATATCGTCGAATGGCTGGGCCGTGTTAGCCTTTGAAAGGCTACGTTCAAAGGGCTGCGTTAGAAGATTGTGGTAGAACCGCTGTGGTAGAACGACTGGCTTTAAAGACTTCCCTACAAGTGCCGGTGTAAAAAACTATCTTGAAAAGGCTGCAGTAGAAGACCGTGCATTTTTTTCAGAACTCTTTACCACAGCTTTCGGGAACAAAGAATTAATTAAATTCGATCTGTATACCCCAAGAAAATTGAAAATTTTGAAACCACCACTAAATTTGTCACCCAATTCTCTGCAATTTTTTTCAACACTTATGAACTGTACAAATAGAAGTGGGCAAGCTTGGGGCGGAAGTTTCAAAAGGAAAAAATAATTGCCAAAGAAAGAATGTGCTTGTATACTTTGCACACGGCAACCGACCAATGCGATGCCCAAACCGACGTTTTTGTGTGCACCGGCTTCCGGCCGTTCATGGCGGTGGCGTTTTGGTGGTGCCTGGTTGTGTTTCTCTGGTGCGTCGGTGGTGGTGAGGTAATGTGCTGCGATGCGGTATGTGTTGTTATGTGGCTGGCTGCGAGGTGAGATGAAATAATGTGGTTGGTTGTGAGGTGACGTAAGGTGAGGTAATGTGGTTCGTTGCAATATGTCATGTCATCTCATGTGATGCGATGTGGTCTCATGTCATGTGATGTCACCAAATATTGCCCCTGCCAGGAACAATCACACCCCGACATCACCAAATATTATGCTTGCCAAGAAAAAGTCACACACACACCAATAATATTGTTCCTGCCACAAAAAGTGACGCTCCAACATCACCAAGTAATGCCCCTGCCACGAAAATTACCTTCCAAAATCACAAAATGTTGCCCCTGCCGCGAAAAATGACACGGCAACACCACCAAATATTGCGCGACACCAAAAGTGAAGCTCCATCATCACCAAACTTTATGCTTGCCACGAATAATGACAATCCAGCATCACCAAATATTTCACCTGCTACATGACCAAGGGATAGTTCCTTGCTCCCACGAGAAGAAACGCTCTTCCTCGCCCATGTCGTCGGAATAAGATGGCGGATCCCTTTGGGAATAACCCACCATGGGCCCAACTGGTCAATGCCTGAAGTAACCAGGGGACGGCCCGAGCGGCGGTTTAGCTGACACATTCTCCTCCTCCCCCATCACTTCCAAGCGGTAGGGCTAGCCAGCCACTGCAGTGGTCTCTGAGTTTATATCCGAGTTGCAAGGCCAGTTCTGTATGCTCTGCGGGCATACGATTGATCTGTTGGGAAGCTGAGGTCCACGAGCGCAGTCCCCAGCAGATCTCGGTCAGCCATGAGGCCGATGTAGCGCGAACCCTTCCGCCATAAGCACACAGTTAAGCAGAACCCAATCACTGCATTGAAGCGCGCGGGATGTACAAGCCCCCTTTGCCACCCACCTGTGCTCCACCCTTCGGCAAGATCACGCCAATGACTGGCGACCGCTTCCAGCACATCAAAGGGGAGCATGTCCGGGCGTGCAGCAACCATTGCATGTTTGCACGCCTCCGTTCCTCTCGCAAGGAGGTCAACATGTCCGATAGATGTGAAGATCGCATTTGCTATCTGGCCGCCTCAGCTCAAACTTGCGTGCAGAATCGCTCCGCAGCAAGGCAATGTCAGCAAGCGCTAAAGCCACACCTGGCTCACTTTTGGCTAGTTCCGGACGCTTGTGTTTTTCCATTTTTTCTTGTGTTATCCTTGTTTTTTCTTTGTCTTCTGTTTTTAAGCGGACTTTTTGACTCACACAAAGGGCCTGCGATTGTGCGTGTCATCCTTGCAGTGGTCATGCTTTTCATGATTCCACTTGACTGCTCTCAGACCTATCAAATCACTAAATGAAATGACATGTCAAAAGGGGTGAGTTACTCAGGACAACCTAGTTACCCCACCTTGGCACATTTGAGATTTGTACTCAGATGCTGCCAATCCTAGGAGCTTTTCCAAAACTTCTTTCAAACAACACAAAACCAAACACCAAACAGGGAAAGCACGGCGAACCAAAAACACGACAAAACATTCACGTCTTAGCTCCATTTCTGAGTGCACTTTCATCTGCAACTGATGCCAACTCAGCACACGTAAGGGTTGTGAAACCTCGGCACTACGCATAGGAATATCGGCTGCAATAAATACTGCAAATACATACTGTAAATATGCAGAGGCATTCATAGAGATCCACGTTATCCTCTTTGCAATGCTGAAGTCATATTGCAAGTGCCATTCATGGCAACAAGCTCATTAGGCCAGAGGTCATGTGTAACCACGACTCTGTCCCATGGCGGCATGTGGAGAATCCCGTGCTGTGAATGGGGAAGTCTTTAAATGTAAATTTCACTCCTCCTTCGCTGCTGCGGAGGCTCAAGACCATATGTCTGACGAAGTTCTGCCCAGCGAGGAGTGAACAGCCCACTCGGGGCATCACCACGTACTGCAGGTGGCTCACCCTCATGAATGGGCTCAGAGCCATCAAGGGAACACAGTGCAGCATAAAACTGCAATGCACATATCCATAGGAGGGCACTCATAGCTGCAAAGATTACCGAGCAACTTTTTTGCGAAAAGGACTAAAGCGCCCTGTCACCTAACAAAGAATGAAACAGGTTCCTGGCAACCATTTAGAGCCAATAAACCGAAAAACAATGCAGGCAAATCAGGAGCCCTGGACAGCAATTAAAACAGAGGGGAAGAAACGACAACTTCACAGAGGAAGACTCAGAGGAAATCACTTCGTATGACTTAGCAACACTTGTTTTTATGCACGCTGGCAATAGTGCGCAGACCCTATAAGTCCCTGCGGTGCTGTAAGTTCAGTTATAGAAGGAGAGGCAACCGACAAAATTTCAATTTCGCGCCCCATATCTGGAGAAGCATGGCCGGAGGCACCATATGAAATCCCCATCCTCCACCTCAGATTCACCAGCATTCGAAAGTTCAACACTGTTCACATAGCACATGCATCCATTTCCAGTCTCAGCACACGGGATCTGGAGGCCAAGCTGGGCAACCAAGTCCCTCTTGCGCAACCTGCGAGGGCAGTAAATGGCTCCTTCCCCAAAGAAGGGGGGAATATGCAATCTGAGCAATACCACTGCATCAAGTTGGAGTGCCTCATCTTCAATCTTCATATACCAGAACCATCTTCTCTTTGTCTGTAGTGAGGATCGGAGCATTCCATGAGGCAGCCGGATGAACCAGAACCACTTGAAACCCAACCAATCGCAAGTCAATGAAGCGTCTGCGCAATTCTCCCAGCGCACAGGTCTCCATCACTGTCCTCATACATGTAACCGTGAGCACACGTGACGACGTGAGAGTGTTGCCGCCTGGTATGTGTGTAGTGACTCGGGCAAGGGACGTGTCAGGCATTACATCCGTATCAATGTGGAGTGTGTCAACAATCAAAGGGGCTGCAACCATCAGGTTTTGCATCAAGGTTGGTCCGCACCACACATGCACCTGCATGAAGAAGCCTTCCTGACATGTAACTAAAGGCAGACCGAGGAGTTCGCCATTGAGCCAGGCCTGCCACTGCAGACCCTGGAGCCCAGTCAGCAACAAGGGAGCAAGGAAATCTCCAAGTACGACCACGTTAACTGCTATAGGGAGGACAGTGGGAAAGGAGAATTCCTCCGTACCCACAACCACCTCAATGAGTCCATGTGGACGGAGTCCAAAGGAACGGAAAACACAAAAGTCAACCAGGATGTAACAAGGGTGGTGGAGCCCCCGGTTCCTCGACCTTCCTCTGGAGGTATCTATCGTGAGAAGACGCCATGGCTCAAACTGGACAGGGTCAGTCAGATCTTCAAAGTGGGAATCAGACTGGTAGCATGACCCCAGGCAATGTCCTGTTCAATGCCAGCCCACTGCGATAACCCGAGCCTCTTGAAGGCCTGTAGACAAGTATCAGTGTACATCGCATTAGTACACATTATCCACAGCCCTGCCAAGGTAGCGAAAGGCCTCATCAGTGTAGAAGGGAGAAGAGCTATATCACTCTGTCCCTAGCGTCACCGAAAAGTGTCAGGAAAATCAATGCTCAACCTACTGGGATGAGTAAGGGGCTTGTAAGGGCACATCCGCAGGCCCCTTGAGCGTGCAAGGCAGCGGGATGAGCAGGCGTTCATTGTAAAACCGTACTCACTCCTATATAAAAGGATGCAAAAGGATGCAAGCCATCAATACGCCAGCCATGGTTAGGCACGTCAGTATAAAAGCAAGTTGCCGATACAGGTAGGTTCCCTAGACTCTAAAGGGAACTTCACACAGGATCACAGAGTCCCCCAGGGGGCATTTCAAAAACAGACAAAAACGTTCAGAGTCGTACTTTAGAGTGGATTTTCTTCGAACCAACATGCACTAGAGCCACAAATCCTTCCCCAACCTACCAATGATCAAGCCCGTTATCCTAGCAACATAGGTTCACACGCTCATCAGCAGGTGCACAGTGGTCATTGCTGTGACCAGGGCAAGAAATTGTTCATTGTTACGTGCGATCAGAGAAGAGTCAGATCCAGTAAGTGCAGAAAGGTCAAAGCGCCATTTAGGTCATCTCTTAGTCTCAGTGTCTGCTTCTACGGGCACGCTTGCTAATCCTGTCTATATAACCAGGGAGCTTACGCTTCGAAGCCTGTCTATGACTGAATTTTGCCACGGGGAATTGCCGAGTAACTCTTCTCCGCCTCCAACCTCTCTTAAACAATGGGGGGTAAGGAGGAGGAGGGTAGTTGGAGGCGGCGATTTTTGGCAAGAGCATCAACTCGTGGCCTAACCTCCTTCCTGACATGGACCGTGAAGGCTTCTCTAGCAGCTTCTAGGTCATAAGCAAAAGCTTCGATCCAAGGAGGAATACCCAGCCCACATTCGGTCACGTGCTTCAGCGCTTGAACTGCCCCACTGTTAATTACCCTAATAGGTAACATCTTGACCTCCTCTCGTAAAGGTGCGGGATTAACAACTTGATTGTCCTCCCAAGTTTCCCAAAGCCAACCTCTGAGGACGTGAGTGGGCGGGAGGGTCTCCGATCCTGTCATAGCTCTGATCATTTCATAATGAGCTCCTGTAAGATCAACTTCTTTATGAGTTCTGCCGTAGATTAATAACCTAAGTTCCCGTGGTAACCTTTGCGCACATATCTGCGTAGCATACAGCCTGCCACTCGCATCATTGGCAGGCGTTAGGTATTCCACAGTTAGCGGGGTTGTGGCACTGCGTGTTGCCAAGGCGAGGTCCCGGATGGCAGAGGCATGGCTGCCATTATTCCACAGGAGCAATCCTGCCAACTGTAGCTTATTACAGCCTAACGATTCCTGGAGTATGAGCACAACTTTACCAGCCATATGTGGGCCAAGAATAACCGCATTCGCATTCAACAACAGTTCATAGGGCGGGTCGACTGGTATCCTGAAAGGTGCACCCTGCAAACACCGCGGATCATTCAGATTGGCAAGAATCCATGCAATGGGTTGTGCCGCAAAATAGTCAGCACTGACGTTGGTTTCACGTGGTCTGTATTCAGTATAGCATTGGGAGCAACGACTCCGACGTCGATGGAAATGGTTGATTAGCACCATGAGATCACTTCGCCTAAAGCGACTTCGGAAGTCTAAGTGATGTAACAGTTGCTTGATGTCACCATGTATCCTGCTCAATGGGAGAGGGGCAAGGCCTTGTTCATGACACATGGAGACATATTTTTCATACAAGTGCATAGCAAGATCCGCCCCATGGGCTTCGGCAACTATATTGTCAGCACACTTCGGCAGCGCTCGTGCTTCCCAGTCCAATAGAGAAAGACCAGTACCATCAAATTGCAAGAGGGCAGCCCTTGCACCCGCAATTTGACTTGTTCTATGGGCAGAGCCGTCAAACTGAACAATGATCTGCGGATCACCACTGGTGTCAGGGACGACTGGCAGTTAAACACGTATGATATTCGCCACAGGTACACCTCACAAGCCGCAACTGAACATTACTTTCCATGCTCGTGCCAGTACGCTCAAGCTCCTTTATCATAGAGCAGCAATGATGGGGGATCTCAACGACAACACAGCAACTTGTTCATTTCGGCCAATTGGCGTCACGCAGACGCCCACCACCGGCGGAAGATGCATAGTGCTGTAATCCAAGGGCATCACTTTTTCCACAGCAACATTTTGGGCAGAGAGGCTACAGCACCCCATTGCCCACGTCCTTTTGGGAAATTCTAATTCGATGTGGGAGTCAGTGGCAACCATTTCATGGATTGTAGTGATCCACCAAAGTACATCCTTGGGCTCAGCAGTTTTCTGATGTAGGAAACCACCCTCCTGTGTCGCAACAGCCTTCGAAAAGAGGCAATTACTAAGGTACAGGTGACCGCATACTTAACACCCATTTTAGCCAGCTGGCCCAAGTTGTCAACTTGCCGAGCAGGACGGAGGATAGAAAGTGCGACAATCAGAGGAACAGGGCACCAACGTGTCCAGTGCCCAATGGTGTTATCACCACATCCACAAGCCCGGCATACCATCAGTGGCCACAATTTCCCAAGACTGTTGGCATTCTCGTATCCTATCACTTGCTTGTTCACTAGTATATGCCTGGAGTAGAGGGCGACTCCATGGTGCAGTAGACCATACAGAGAGTTGTCTTGTTTGAATGCATCTCTCACACAGCGGGGGAGAATGGTATCCATACGGGAAGGAAGAGTTCGTGAGGCCGCAGGACCCACATTTCTGCTGGTGTCTTGTGCCTCGCATGCTCAACCACACATCATCGTCTTGGTTGACCGCCCAACGGAGGAGCGTATATCTGGCTATTCCGCCACATTGCCTCTTCGGTGCCACCCCTCTCTGTCAATTTTGATCGCAAGCCTACTTCTTGCTTCTCTGACCATTCCTGCAATAATGACCTTTTTT
>DF244553.1:0-26170 GCA_000507305.1 Breviolum minutum Mf 1.05b.01 | reverse complement strand
CTCGTTCGAGGTGAGAAAGCAGGCTGGATCTCCAGGAAGGCTGTGTGGCCGGCCGCGCTCGCCGATTGAACTTTTGGAAATAAGACCTATCGGGGGCCTGGGTGGTAAAAGAGAAGGGACTGGGTTTGGATTGATCATGCATGGTGGTTCTCCCCATGTTGGGTTTTGATGTCTCTCGACTCTTTACCCTTGACCTTGTGGGGATGTCCTGTTCGCATGTTCATTTAACCAGTTCTGGGTTTTTCAACCACTGTATGGTTTTTCAGACTATGCACCAGTCCGCCCCCATGCCTTGGACTGCTAAAAAGGTCCGAGGGTTTGATCAATGAAGTGAACTTTAGTGAGCGTACTGATCAGTGCGTGTTAGCGTTTTCAAGTCATTTGTCGTGATTATGTGCCATACTTATACTTCTTCATACCTGCAATAGTCTTCGTTACGAATCTTATATGCAGACTGAATGTCAGACTGGAAACATCCGAAATTGCCAGGTTTTCGGGATCTGACCTCAGTTTAACATTCAAGATCATTGAAGTCAATCTCCTGCACGACCTTTGCGATACGCTTCGAGATGCCTAAGGCAGCCGACGACTTGGAGTCTCATGACCGCGAAACAAAGGCCGGTTCATCTTTCGTGATACCATTTCGTGATGTATTGGCAAGTGGAGTCTATTATGAAATTGAAATTTTGTTCTAAATCTATATATGAAATTTGTCATAAATTAGAAAAAAAGTCTGATAGATTTATTTTGTTATTATAATGTTATTTAGACGATTGAAATTGGAATTCACACATGAGCTTCAAAATGAATTTCAGCATCGAAAGGATGAAAGCAATGTCGAAAGCCTGAGCCAAGAGAAGAAATCGGAAACCTTGGCAGCTGTTCCTCGAATGCATAGCCCCATTCGGATGTGCACATTGCGTGCGTCTTTGTGCAACCTTGTCTACGGTATCTCATCTATACGCTTCAATTCGCGCCATGTTTACAGTCGTTACTTCTTTATGCATTCAAAAAATGATGAACATCGTGTTTGCTCCATAATATGGTCCCTTCAAAAACTACCAAGTGCAAAAAGAAATGCAAGTTATTGAATCTCCCAGCGTCAATGCTCAGTCTGTTCGTTACAGTAGACATCAGTAGACGATGTATTCAACTTGCACTGGAGAGAAATGAAGAGAGTAGGACGCTAGACACCTCGACACGATCCATGAGTGAATCATGTGGAAATCGGAAATGCATGGAATATTGTTATTCTATATATTAGTCTATGTCATGTCTTGACGCTTCCCATCAGCTTGCTATGGCTTCCTGAGGTTACTGCTGAGAATGAAGATGAGGCCAGTCTTTTTGGATTTAAAGACTCAAAAGCTGCAGTGACATGGGAAAGCAGAAACACGAAGCACATAAGTTATGACAATGATATGTTTTGAGTTTTGACAATCATTTGTGATAATGATATATCCAAATGTTTTCTCCAGGCTGAGCGGCTTCGAATTCCTGTCAAAGAGATGGGAGACTGAGACCGGCTGGGCGCATGGTGTGAGTTGCAGCATGGCCTCAATGCCAGAGTGTTGAGCGGCTGAGGGCATGGTGGCCTTGCATGGTGAAATATGGTGAATGATTATTCTTGATATCATGCTGGTACAGACTTCGTTTGCAAGACATTCTAAGACGATTTTGACTATCTCCACTCATTCATATTTCCAGACTTTCCCACTTCCCGTCACCGTCACGCCCCTCAATCCAGAACCATAGCTTGGTTTGCAGAGTTCAGACGGTTCATTCCGTTGTTTAATCTGTATCACACAACGCTTGCCTCCTTTCAGGAGGTGGGCACGCAAGCAACACCTAGGGAAGGAAGAGATGAAGAGACTTAGGGACGGGGAGACTGTCTGTCTCGGATCATACAAATCCACTGTATCCCTTTGTTGTCTCAGCATCTTTGCCTGGGTCCGCTTGCGTACAATCTAGAAAAGTCGTGCAGCATGTGCAGCATGCAACGCCAGCTTCTTGGCGAGGATATGCGGGCACATTGTTACACATTTAAAGATGAGTCCAGAACACTTGTACAGCATGGAGAGGAACCGCGCATGCCGCAGCGGTCCAAATTGTACTTAACGTACGTTTAGGCAAAAAGAATTCGACTTGGCCCGGCTGAGCGCTGTGGGTCACCAGATCTGATCATTGTTGCTTGGGAGTATGACACTCCATCCTGTCTTCAAAATACAATGCTTGATGGAAGAATGCTGTTATTCACTCCCGATTACATGATTGTGTTCTTGAATTTTCTTGGTGCCTAACAAGCATCAGTACTTTGAGATTGGAGCAAGGGCAGCAAATATTGTCCATTTCCACCATGTTGCCTCCCAGGAGCGGAAACGCTGGAGAGACTGGAATGAAGGAGGGAAAGGCAATACTTGATGTTTGTGTGAACATCCCTAGCAGTAAACCTGCACTGAACTGGCAGTGGGAGTCAGCCACCAGACATCTGTCAGCATCATACAGTGTATCAAAGTGGCCTGCATGTGCCATCATGTTTTCCAACGTTTTTCATTGCTGTCTTCCCAAAGATTCAGCTGGACAGGCGGATACACAGAACAGTTCTTTGATAGGCCCGGACTGATCTGCCAGGTTTGTTTTAACCAACCAGCGGCATTTGCAGCATGGCACCGCACAGGTACAAGGGCACACGGCTGGAGGAGCCAAACAAGAACAAATACGATAAGAGAATGAAAGGGTTGGGTCCTGAGCATCGGTCAACACTAGCAAACGCTTGGCTTTCGCAAAAGAAAAGTGGATATTTTGCAGGTCGGTTGGACCAGGAGCTGGCATGGAGTACATGGCCAGATGGACTGGCAAAGTCCTGAGTGTGCTGAGTGAAGTTAATGGATGTTATAAGTTTGGAAAAACGTGTTGTCAAAAATTCATATGTTGCTCTGATTTTTTCAATTGGTGCGGAACACTTTGGGGTCCAAGGCTCCAAGAACTCCTTCAACTGAGTGCAACAGTAAATTGCGACGTTGCGCGCTGCAGCAACAAAAGTGGCGCCAATGCGCCCAGTCATTGCAAGCTCATAGCAATCTTGTATACTTGTGCACATGTGAGTCAGCAAGAACGTGTAAAGACATATTTACAACACGTTGCAGTGGATGTTTGCACTGCTTCAGCCCCGGAACTTGCTTGAAGCAGGAGCAGCAAGTATATTTGTTTTCGTTCCAGATTGTGCCAGGATGATCAATCTGGCTCGGCTCATTTGCATCAGTAGCCATTCCGGATCGCCTTTGGCTCGAGGCTTATAGCCAGGGGGGCCCAATTACTTAAACTCTTGGCATAACATTGCGATGTCATGTCTAGCTTTGTGTTGCATGGAGACTTGCTTCCATGGAGTCCACTCCTTCACAAACTTGCTGCGCTGTTAGATGCATTCTTCATCGTGTTGAGCATTCAAAGGCAAGTGAGAGTACGTATAGTAGTTGTTTGTAGCCTGGCTGTTTCATCATGGCGGACGGTGTGCTGTCCATCGCATTGCACCATCCAAGCATTCAATTGCTCCGAATAGTGCTACAAGCTTAGGCAAACAAAGACAGTCAGCCATGAAACGGCGCTAGACCATGAATCCTGCCCAGTCTTCGACGGAAGCTCCCTGCGGTCGGTTTCTGAGGTTGAAGCTTACTCTGCGGGTGCTGGCCCCTGAGGCTGGGCATTCGTCATCTTCGTCATCCACAGCTCACTTCACAGTGTGATTTTAACTTCACAACTTAGGTGTTCCTCCGTCAATTGGCAGCATTAACAACATTGATCATTGTGCGCCATTCGTGGCTCACTCAGAGCTGTAGAGGAGGTTGTGGTGACCCAGTACTTGATGTGCAGAAGTGCTTCATGGGTTTGTATTTTCAGGTTCTGGCAAATCCGCCGTTGGTTTCGGTCCCTCACGAGACAAGTCCCATTTCTCGGTGGGCCAAAGGCTCGCATCGGCATGGGATTTGATATTCTATGCTAGGAGTTGTCACTTCATCCCAATAGCTGCGCTAGCAGCTCGGGCAGGGGAAGCTCCGAGAGGAGATTCGAGTTGCACGGAGGTGGGCACTGCATGTTTCTTTTAAAAGAGTACTGTACATTTGCATGCATTTGCTATACTATACTTCAATATACTTCTCTTTGCTTCTCCTCAAATCAACATTATTAAAAGGGATTGAGGTTCACTTGCACAACTTGCTTGAGGTGCCATGTTAGGAGTTTTTCCTGCCATGTGTTGTCACTGAAGGAAGTGCAAAGAGTATTCAGCCTTCCAGCATCTCGGAGAGAAGCTGGATAAACTGGAAGGGAAGGACAGATGGAAGCGCTCGAAGCTTGGAAATCCATGGAAATCCATTTTGAATATGCTCAAGAATCATTTAGATTCAACACATCTAGGTGCATCGGCATGCTGGGTACCAAACCTTCCACATCCTCCTCCAGGTGACGACAACTCCCCGCTCTTCGATTCGGATCGCTTAAGCTCCTTGTCCTTTCACCCACTATCGCTTAGGCATTTGAAGTTGCAATCGTTGGATCATATAACATTCGTCCGATGTTGGTATTGGATGGTATTAGTACATGGTACCTTGAAGTACTACTGAGTGGATACTACATACGTACTCAATATATATACGTATATGTGATCATAGCATATATAGTATATAACTCAGTATTTGGATGTATTTTGCATTTATATGTGTTGTAATATGCAAACCTGAATGGCCGAGGGGAGCGCACCAAGAGATATCGTGAGATGATGGTGTGGCTGGGTTGGATGGTGTTGGAGTTTTCGATACCAGCAAGCTTGCAGTTGACACGTGCCGAACTTTTGTGGGCAGGAAGCCAATGATGTTTATGCATGCATGTATGCCTTGAGCTCATCTGGCCTTGTACCACTTCAAAGGGCTATCGGGAGCTGGACTGCAGCCCTTGCCAAGGCCTTGCGAGGAGAGCTGCTCAGGAAGCATTTTGGTATTTGTAATCCTGCACTTTTCCAGGCTGGATAATGGCAACCACAACTTTGCATCCCTACAGTGCAACCATGGTTGTCGAAGCTTTTCTTGACCCGACCAGGTGACAAACACCGGGACCAAAGTCATGATTGAGAAGTATGTTGAAACTATTTGTGAGGTGAGAGCTGAGCACGACTCTTGTGGAAGTTTGTGGACTGACTTCTTGTGATGACTGTTGCCTCCGACTTTAAGTTTTGGGTTTCTACGCTTCTATCGATGATGAATACGTTCTTAGATGACTGTAGTGGATATTGATATGAATATATGAATATGATGAGCATGAATGAACATCTTTGACGCTTTTTGATTTTGCCATTTATCAGGCCATGGCATGGGTGGGTTTCTCCTACAATGCACCTTCAGTGCGAACAGATCCAGAGGCCAAGAAGGCGTTGGCTGCAGAAGCTGTGTTCCTTTGTCAGGGGTGAAGTTCTTCATTTTCGGCCCGTTTGTGTCAGGAAGCTATTAGAGAGCGATTGGCATTCTTCAATGAGACCAACCCTTAGAAAGATGTAGCTCTGTAGCTCTCCCTGAAACCTTTGCATCTAGTGATTCATTTGTGATTGAAATAATTTGTTTTACGAAACGCAGTCTGTTTCTTTGCTGTTTTTGCTGCCTTCACAATTTGATATGATCATTGGTTTCTTCCCTTATGTGAATTTGGATCTCAGGACAAAACATGGCTTTGGTCGCAGTGCTCTCCTCCTGTCTGGGGGTGCATCAGTCATTCTCTCGGCTTCACATCAGAATGTGTTTGGAGTTTCTGGCTGCCATTGACTATACACTGACTACACCTATAGTAGTGCCAACTTGTGAGTGGAACGTGAATATGTATAGTTCCACATTTTAAACCGATACCAGGATAGTATAGCTGAGATTCCAAAATTGAAGCTAATATGTTGTGACTTCTAAGACGCGAACTGTTGAGATCTGTTGAGTTGATTTGAGTTGAACATATTTCTTGGATGACTTGCGGAATTATAGTTGCCTGAGGTTGGCATGTACCACTTTGGTGTAGTCAAGGCCAGCTTTGGGGGTTGCGAATGGTGCCTGCATGTTCTTTGTACATTGGAAGGCACAAGGAAGCAAAACATCTGAATCATCCTGAATCCTCTTACTGTAGTACGTTCACCACAATGAATTACTGGAGCCTTGGTTACATGTCAGTGGGAGTAGCCGGGCTTCATCATGGAGGCCTTGCATTTGAATGGACTGCTGCCGCGCGTGATGAGCGGAACGTCAGCCGGCTCCATCGTGTGAGAACCTCAGGGTGTCTTGCCTCTTGCCCAACAGTTGTGCTGGTTATGATGTACTGATGTACGATACAACCATCTGTAACCGTAGTAACCCCTTCGTCCGGGCATGCTGGGCAAAATGAAGGTGTGGGATGCTCGGGGTGAGGACGGACGAGGAGCCGTGCAGTTTGTTATCACAAGATGTCACAAGTCTGTTGCCCCTTGCGTCGTGCAGCAGAGGAGCTGATGGAGATGTGGCAGGACGTGTGCTTGGAGATGCCTTGAAGTCTTGTTAAGATAGGATCCGTTGCTTTTGCTGAATGCATTAAGCTATTATATATTAAGACAACATCCTGCATTGGCCTGCATTGCAATAGGAAGACTTCTCGTGGTCGGACAACTTTTCGTTGGAGTTCTTCGGCGGTAAGGACGTGAAATGAGTGTTGCCCTTGATCTCTCGAATGTTTCACAAAGCTTCTGGACGGGTGGTAAGTCGCTCAGTGTTTTAAGATGCGGCAATTCGGAGAAATAACAGGACCTGCAGCGCTTCTCTCGCACTGGTGAAGAGCTCTATTCTTCGGAGCATTTGGGGAAGGTCCTAAGGCCGGTCACCGGTCAGAAGTCAGTCGCAGCTGACATATCGTATCAAGATGATGTTTGAAAAGGTGCCATACCATTTTTGTTAGAGTGATGGGTCATAGGCCTAAACCTTACTGCTAGGGACAACATCGGAGAGTACACCTTCTTGGAGGCTTTTGACAGGACAATTGCTCCATGATCTGAAACCAAACCGCTTGGTTGTTTCCTTTTGTGGTTTGGTTCGACGGATACAGATACGTACATGTATCATATGTGATATGTGCATATTCAACTTCAAAGAGTACTGTATGTGCAGACTATCTTGGCGATACGTCCAAAGTATGTCTGAGTCCGTGTGCCATGTCGCTCTGACAGTTTCATCATTGCTGTTCTTTTTGACCACCAAAACAGCTTGGCAGAGACAAAATACCGAAGTGCACGCGAGAACTGGTCGGATCATCAACATCACAGTCAGCGGCCTGCCTGGAAATACAAGGCTGGTGATGGCGCTTGTCTATGATGGTCTTGCATTTCAAAATCTGTAGGATGCGCAGCTTAATTATTAGGTATCCAATGCTCCTGAACTATTTGACCAGCCCTCATGTTCTAGCCTTGAACTCAGATATGTTCTTTTCTTGTCTCCCGTGCCATGTCATGCCATAGCACCATCCGTCACCTGTTTATTCGATTTCTCAGCTCCCTTGAAGATGTTCGTTGAAGGGTGCTTGCACCTGACGTCACTCAACTTTCACCGTCACTGCTGAGGTGTGGTCGGCAGCGCAGTGTTCCGCAGCAGTACCGGGCATTTTCACGTGCCCCACCAGAGACGATTCAAACACAAACATTGAGTCCAAAAAGCGATGGACAGCCAGTTGGTAGACAAACCCTGTGATGTTGTCAACTATCAATGTGATCAGTCATTTGTGCCAAAAAAATGCACTGAAAGCTTATAAAGATTCTTTGAAGTTGCCCCTACTTTCCAACTTTTTACAAGGAGATACTGTGAAGTTGTGAGGACAGCAGATGAAATTAAGTTGAAGGACGACGGAAAAACTCAGAAAGTGTCAAGGTCCAGGGAGCTGCTGAGCAAGGATCGACATGGAAATATTGCTCCGTATGTTTCAGGCCCGTTTGAATATCGTTGAATGCAGATCGATATCGATATGGATAACTTGATCTATGATATATGATATGACTGATATATCTCATGTCAGGTGGCTTGAAGTGGCAAGATGGTTCCATGCAGTCCGTGGCGAGCTTGATGGACTCTGATATCAAAATCGCAACTCACCAATAAGCACCTGCGGAATTCCAGCTGGCTGCTGGCCCCGAGGATTTGCCAATGGCTCGACTATCAGAGTTGTTCAATGTTTCTTGGTGATCTGGGGGCCGAGGCAGGTACTGGACAACAGCTAACAGTTTAAGACCACCTTCCAACACCTTTCAGACAGCCTTTTTGACGCTTGCACTAGACGGACCTTGGGGACAATAGATTTACATAAATAACACATATACGGTACATGGGCATGACAAATCATTGGTTATATGCGAACTGATGTGGAACTAAAATCATGAAAACAAAACCTAATATATATGAGAGTTGAGCAAAAGGTCCTTAACAGGGGCCTTCATTGCGAAGGTCCTGGGGTATGCAGTTATTAGTCTCGGCTAAAGTTTTTTTTTGAAATGGCGAAAGTAAATTATTTTTTGGCTAAAGATTTGGCGAAAGTTTATGTATATATGATTTGTATAGAGTCTCGACCACTGTCCAAAAGCATGTATACCAGGAAGGAAGGCAACCCCAAATACATGACTTTTGTATCTTGCGTTCTTCGCATGATATCCCGTCCCTGGGCATTTTGTGAATGTATCGGTGAATTTGAAAAACGTTCCAATCTATCATATAGGTTTATTTTTCGCGAAAGTTTGGCGAAAGTTTTGCTAAAGCCTTGGCGAAAGACAGCCTTCATTTGAAGGCTAGGTGGCCTAATCTGTGGGCTTGCTAAGACTTCTGTGAGCGTGGAAGTGTCAGAACTGGCCGATGAAGGTGAGCAAGGACCAAAATACTATGCAAAAAGATCGAATCTGAATGTGCAGCCACCACAGAAAAATTACGGTGGCTCATTTGTCCGAGGTCCTGTTCGATACTCGCCTGATGTACCGCGAAAGATAAACATGAGGTTCGCTAAAGTTTGGCGAAAGTAAATTTTTTTTTCAGCGAAGATGTCCTTTTCCGCGTGAAGGAATTTAGAACAACCCTCATATATTGTTGGGATGCACGTGTTGGTCCTCAAAGCCTACCTTTGATTGAAGGTTTGCTTTCTGACTCCGCAAATCCCAACCCCATTGAGGCTCCAGGTGGCTAGAGGACTATGAAAAATGTGATTTACATCGATGTACATTTTTTTCAAGGGTCGAAGGAAGGAGGACCTAAATTTACCTCTTGATGGTACCCATTCTGTAAGAATTGCATGTGGGCAAAGAGTGCAAGGACCTGACAAGAGTTGGACATGTAATTATTCGCCCTCACTGAGGTGAACTACTTCATCGTGTCCCAAGTCAACCCACAGGCCATGCTACTCACAGGTGGTGGGGTCGGTGCCTTACCCTGCTTGCAATGTTCAAAGAATTTTGCGCGACGTGCCGTCATTAGGTTTGGTAAGGACACCATAACACTGGTTTTAGTTGTTTTGTGGGTCAACTTATTCTCATTTTTTTCAACTCAGAACTTTGAGAACGCTGAGGTTGGGTCGCAAAGAGGGCCCATCTACCGCATGTCCCAATTTCTGCGGCGAGAAGTGTTTTGGCTTCAATGACTTTGCGGGTTCAGCACTGTGTTAGATTTGACCTGCTGAGATCAAGCAATACCTGCTGAGCATGATGGTTCAATACTCAGTTTCCCAATGCAGTGACATGCTCGAAGTTGAAGAATCTAGAGCGATAGGCTTGAATTACTGCATATCCATTCATATTCCATATTGTCCAGGAAACTTGTAGTTCAAGTTTTTGCATCGCATAGCTGGAGGTTTTTGCATCGCATGTCAGCATATTATTATTTTCTTACTTGTAAACCCGCTCCATTATCAACTGGTCACGGTTAACGTGGCATTGTATCAGGAATTCTGGAAAGGTAGAAAGCTCAGAAATCTCCATCCATGTTGCTTTGCCTTGAAGATACATCATGTCAATATGAGACTTGTCGAATCTTGTCATAACCAACCTTTGCAGGTGCGAGTGCTCGGCATCCCTGGCTAAGACCAGTGGGAAACACTCTAATTGGTTTGATGGTGCAGGTGCTTATACCTGTCCACGCTTGCGTATTTTGCATCCCACGTACGTCACATATCCCCTCACGTGCTGAATGTAACATGTTGCAGTCTTGTCACTTTTGATCTGGCCTGCAGGAATATGAGGTACGGTCCTTGGCCTTTCATTTTGGAGAGATAGCTGCGAGTGAGCTATGAATTCACAATATTCGATGGATTCCATGGTGATACATCTCGGGTGACAGGGTGATGTCACTATCTATAATGGCAGCCGGCCTTAGTTTTTGGTTTGCTGATTTCTCAGCTCATCACCAAGAAATGTTGCTGAAACATTCAAATCAGCAGATCCTCTTTCCACACTGGACTAAGGTCGTGGACTGCTGGAGATGCCTTCATTGTTGGAAAATCCAACTGAAGACACTCTCAGAAAGTACACTATCGCGTCAGAGTGGGAATTTTGGCTGCAGGTACAAAAGGATTTTGGAGAGATATCTGCCAGACCGATTTGTCGGGTTGCTGTAGCTTGAGGAAACCTGGTGGCATATTCCAGAGATCCAGAATGCTTGTGCAATTGAATTTGTGGCTTGGTTTGCAGAAACATATTTACGTCCTAAAATAGATTTGTATCCCGCCTGCTTGCTTGATTGAAGTTTCATCCTCGCAACAGATTATTTAGCTAATAAAAAATGATAGACCGGCCCTTTTCACAATATCATCTAATTTTGGTACGGATATCGGATATGTAGGGACAATATCTTTGCATGTACTAAGTTCGAATCCAAGGTGATGGATGAGATTGTGAAGGAGCTCTTGGCTGACTTGCGCTCATCTGAAAATGAGATGAGTTTGGAAATCCCAGAGACAATCGCGTTGGATTGGTTCGACCAGATGTCGTCCACACCGGAAGGGAAGTCAGTTGAACTTGTGTTGTCTTAGAATTGAACAATCGAGAGATGGGAGAGTGGAGAATATTGCGTGGCAGGAACTGATTACCAGCCCTCGTGCCCAAACCTGTTCTTTCCTTGTCATGCCCTGCTACTGTCATACTAAACCCTGGAAGACATTTAGTGACTTAGTGATGAACTGGCATTCCCAATCAAGAAAAACCAATTCTAAATTTGAAGGAATTCTTTATTCAACATTCAATCTTATTCATGGGTTTGTATGATTAGCATTATGCACTTGCACACAGTCAGTACATTGAACACAAGAGGATACAAGAAGCACTTTGTCATTCAGTCTGGCGAGGTGGTTTGTCGCGCACACCATCATTGATTTCTCGCATGATGCCGCCGGCCACCGGTCTCAACAGGCATGATGCGGCTTGATGTGAACTGTCGCTTCAGCAGGGTGAACTATGAAACCTTACAGAGCATCACAATTAGCAACATGTGGTGCGCTGTAAAAGATTGCATGACATCACTCTGCAGGGGCTCAAGAACGTAGTAGTAGATATTAGGCTTTGAGGTTTTGATGTCGTAGCCGCGTTTTCAGGACGGCGTATTTTTGGTGTTAGTGTTAGGTGACGAAGTCTGTGAAGGGAATCTTTTTTGACGTCTTTTTGTGGCTCTCATGCATGAGAGGACCTCCAAACAGGCCACACAGGCTGAGAAAGGCCTGGAATGGCTGAGGCGGGCTTGGTTTATTCAAATGTTTTAGGTTTTGATATGTTTCTGAACGTCTCTTAAACATGTTCTGGGCTTTTGCCAGGCCAAAAACATGTCTTGTATTCATCTGTATTCGCTTCCGTTTGCCCATCATCATGATTGCAGGAAGCCGGAGAAGGTGGACTGGAAGCCAGACCGCCAGATGCAACCCCCACATGCGGCACCGCCTGTTGCGACTATGTTATTGGCTCCATCCTCAGACAGAGTGCTTTCCTATCAAGCGGTTTCTTGAAATACGTGCGATTCTGGGTTGCCGGATTCCGTGTGCATGGGGTCCTTAGTATCAAATGCGTCCCGCAATGAGCAACTACTGGATACTGCTGGTAGTTAGTCGAAGAGCAGTGAAATCAAGCTAGTAGTAGTACGTATACTTGTACCTCACACTACCGTGGAATATACTGGCATTGGCAGGTGGTGGTCTTTTGCACGTTGCCATGGCCATAGCGGGCATTTTTGCTGTGCAGAACTCGGAATCAGGGATAGCTTCAATGGGGAGGCGCCGCGGTGACAGTTTGCATGATGATTTGGATGGCACAGTATTTGCATGTATATTTGCTGCATTGTGTCTTGCCGTATCTTGGGATGTTGCAGCAGTCCATTCCCGGGGACTCAATCGCTAAACGTTGAATTCGTGCAAGCTCTATGTTTTCATGTTTCAGCCACGCTGTGACACATACATGCCATTACATGCCCATAAATGAGAATTACTGCACATCATCGAGCCAAGGTGAGATTAGCCTCAGATGGCTGGGATGAAGAATGCCTTGAGTTGGAATCACTCCGCTCATGGCTCTGGGCCGATGGAATAGTAGCGCTTTGTCTCAATGAAGCAGATCTTTATATCCTTAAGCTGCGTCGAGCCCTGAAATACCCGTCACGCAACTGAGGCCATAATTTTTAGCATACCTGGGCTTTATGCTTTGGTTTGCTGTGGCCATTCACAGGCCTCCTCGGAACTTTTCTGTTGACCTGTCGTTTCTCATAGTTCATATTCTTATTGGACATCTAGACGCGCTTGAAGCTGACAGGGCTTGAACAAATGCTTATTTCTGCCAACACTATGCATTTTGATTTGGGGAGCTGCCTCCTTGCTGCATTTTGATGCATTTCGGCCACTCGTGTTTGCATCTCTTTGCGACAACGGGCCTGCGCAAAGATGGAGAGTGATAGTGAGAGAGAGAGAGAGAGAGACAGTACAGCTGCAGGATTCTGACGGATGTTGCACCGCTGCACCGCTAAGTCCACATACTACAACCCATTGGAGATCGATTATGAAGCAATGTCCAGCACCACGACTACCACCACTACCACAACTACAACATCAACAACTGGAACAGCCATTACTTTGATACAACTCACTACTTGTGAGGCTATAAAGATGCTCGGCCAATGTCGCAGTTGCAGTTTTGCATGGTCTTGCGTTTGTTTTGCGCAGCAACCCCTGGAAACCTTAGGGGATATTGCGTGACAAAAGTAGCAAAGATTTTAAGAGATGCCAAGGTATGAAGCTGGCTGTATTCTGCTTGCTCAGTGCTTGCTTCCATTTGCGCTCTTCAATTATGTGGTGACTATGCCGCAGATGGAAATGTCGACAGTATTTGACAGCAGGGCAGCAACATGACATGAGCTTGGCAAAATATTAGCAACTAGCTCGAACCAGCTCCTTCACTGATTTCACCGCTTCCGCTTCTGTCATTCTTCCAAGGCCAGTGTCATAGGAGGTGCTGGCTTGGTCTCTGGATTTTTGAGCTTCCCAGCAGCCATAGCTACATGTACTGCGATTCTCCTGTGGCTTTGGCGGCATTTATTCGGCGCAGATCATCCCAAGCACGAATCTTCAGCACAAGAACAGTTGGTGCAATTTGTGTCCATCCTTGGGCGTCCTGAGCTAGACTATAGGACACCATGATCAGTACCAGTACATTACTGTTTGCAGCACACCATGTTGCACCAGGATATGCTGTACATTCGATGCCAAACAGTAACCTCCTAAACTCTTTGAACTTCGAAACGCTTCGCCAGCCTAGGTGGGATGCAGAGTGCCAGAGACCGCTAGCAACGTGGCTTTTGTTTTATGGCTTGATCCTTTCCCTTGTGCCAGGCCTGCCGCGTAAAGAACTTGGACATATTTGGATGATGCACAGAATCACACAACAATCTTTATATACACATGGTTATAGCGGATGCAGTGATGACATGCTCTTAAGATTGTGTATATCATGATGTAATATGATTAATATGTAAATGGCAAGAATACGGTATATACTAAGCAATAAGTAATGTACGTACTGTACTGTATAGTTTATACGGAGTAATATCACACGAACCTTGGGGTGCTCCTCAACTAGAACCAACATTCCCTCTGGCTGGATAGCCCAGCAGCCCAAGAAATATTGTTGGAGACCTACAGAGAGTGTCTGGGCAGGTGCCTATTTTTGTTGCTCGGGGATGGACAAGGAAGTCGTTGCTTATGCTCGCCCCGAGCTTAGTGCTGCAGTCTCATATGATTGTATGATTTCGTAACAGCTGCACGTGATACAGGTCTGAAGCAACGGGCTCGGGACGAAAAATCGCAATATCCGATTGACGTTAAAAAGGAGGACCGCACCTGGCGTTGGCGGCAATCTTTGGATGCTGAGTAAGCTTGTCAAATTGGAGAGTCCGAAGGTGTTTTTTTTGTTTGCGTTCGGTTGTAGTATAGATGCACTTGTGGCCCTTCAGTTAAACCATGGGAAGATTATTCAAACGCATTGCCAGCCCTTGTGCAATGTCACGGTGTGCTGCCACAAATCATAAATCCTGGATTTGTTCCTGCTTGCAAAGGAGCAACTCTCCTCGTGCGCCCAACATGCAACTAGATCAAGCAATAAGCAATAGTATGCTAGGTTTTTTGACAAAAATTGCGTCGCAAAGGACCGAACCTCCGTTTTTCATTCCATAACATTGTGTGCGTGTGTAAGAGTCTTTCTTTCAACGTGCACCTTTGGCACAAGAAAATGCTGTAGCGGAAGTCAGTGTGCCCAAAACAAGGTAAACAGCTGCCTTTGCATACCTACGGTGCTGCTTTTCCTATTGGGATTTTACTTCTACTACCACACTCATGATTTGATTTGCAACTTGGAGCAGAGAAGCCATTCCAATCAGAATGGATCAGTATTGGATCAGCTGTGTGGCCAGAAAAATCTCGAAAATCTGCTGGCGTTGAATTTCTGGCTGTTTGGGTTTGCTGATGTTTGTGCATCCTTAAGTTGAGGCGATCCAACCTTGAGATGGTGGTCACGGCTGGTGTTGATCCTCACCGCAGTGGCACCCGTACTCGGAAGCTGTTGTGTTGAGCGCCTTGGCTCAACATGGCTGAGGCATGCTTCAACTGGTTTTTTTTTCCATCTTATTTGTTCGATTTTGTCGGTTCATTAGATGATATAGCATCATTTTGAATCTGAGAGTTGTTTCTTTGTGATTATTCCCAAAATCAGCCGTCAGTCCAACTCAAAATCCATTGTGCCATAATGCTACCAAGGTGTTTTGACACCCGGAGCTCTGGTATCCCCGGAGCATGCTGGGATCCGCCTCCAGTGGCACCCAGCTCCATATCCCACATGGAATTGCCGCAGATGTCCTAAGATGCCCATGGATGACGTCCTGGGTGGCGGTTGGATGTTCATGATTTTCACTCCTACTTTGCGCCAGTTGCAACTGACGGGATGACAATGGAAGCATATATATATATATGTGATGAATAGGGGGTTTGGCCCATAGTTTTGCCAAAATTGTATCTTGCACGTCACTCTCAGCTTGCCGTGTACCGTGTATACCAATTTCAGAAGCTGTAGAGCCTCTTTTGTCTGAAAAAAAAATCTCATGACACGCCAGTTCTTTTGCTCTGAATATCTTTGAACGCCTCTCCCGCAGCATGCAGTTGCACGGGTGCAATATGCGCTTCAGATTCCAAAGATCCGACCGCGATCATAGGCGCATGTAGTGCGCAAGTGTCACGTGCACACGTCACCGATCAGAATCGATTTTACGGAGCCCCGTAATGAAGAGGTAAAAAAGTTTGAAAAGGCGGCTGCATGCTGCACAAGTGAAGAATTGATGCCATGACAGGCTGTTATTCCGGGGACGTTCTGTGAATCGATGATTCATACGATTCATTTGTGTAACAGAGCCATGCCTTCTACGCCTTAGATGCCTGCCAGGCTTCCATCTTTCCATCAGGAAGCCTTGCGCAAGGAGCACATGATGAGTTCCGACCAAAAGCTCTTTGCTCGGCTTTGACTATCTACGCATTGCGATGAAATTCTCATAGCATTAGCATGCACTAGCCATGTTTCAGGCCAGGTTCACTCCCTAAACTTGACACTTATCCTTTTTTTTCATCATTTACGGGACGATACTTTTCAAAGCCAACGTCGAATGTGTTGTCCAAGGAAGTTGAACGTTCCCAAGCAGCAGGACCGCTTATGATGCCAGTCCTTACTCCAACTTATGAAGCGAATGCATATTGAATACTCATGTGCAAGTAACTGTACATGGCCGTACGCTAGTTGCTGAGGATACGTACGTATTCCTAGATCCGTATTTTTATGTCCAAGCCATTTGGGACTGGCTGTGTCATGATCACTGTCATGATCTTGCAACACCAAAGCGGATGCGCAGGGCCTGCACCGGCGTGGGTCTGGCAGCGCATTGCGAGAGCCCCAGTACTTCATGTTACTTCATGATATTGATTCTTGAGCAAGTCGGAACAAGTACTCCGTGGAAAACTAGCAGGGCATCCAAAAGTTGGCATGAGGAAAATGGAACATGAAAAGCATGAAGAACATGTAACATGTGGTGCTCTCAAGGTGCCTGTATTCACCTGCCTCACGTGATTTTAGCTTAGCAGTCTTTTGTTGTGAGTTGTCTGCTTGCTTTGGAAGGTCTTCCCAGAGGAGCATGGCAGATGTGCTTCTGACCGGAGTTTCCTGAAGCGTCAGATTTTGCTGCGCAGCTATGGCATCTTTTTAAGCACTGCTGCAGCCGTACGATGCTGTACGCTATGTAGCGGGTCGGTTTCAATAGGCTCGGTTGAGGCGAATTGGGCTTGCAGCTGCTTTAACAAAAGAGCAACATTGGCTTACATTTTATGTGATCAAATCATATCAGGCCAGATATGGCGGGATCAGAATCAGACCTACGGTATCTCATTTCCATGCTGGAAGGCACATGCGGTGTTCGTTTTTGCGTGTTGGCCCTCGAAAGGTTTAAGGTGAGATATTCAGCCTGGACTTGCTGGAAACAGTCGCACATAACCTTCAGCGATGAGTGGAATGTTCTAGATTCTAAATATACATTCTACATCAGTCTACAATACTGAGAATCATGAATCATGACTGACCATGGCACTCATTTTGCAACAGTTTTCTCAGATGTTTGCAAATCATAACACCGATTTGCGTCGATTTGCACTCTGACTCTGCGTTTAGCGCTTCTCGCTCAAGGCGTGCGGACCCCTAGTCAACGACATCGTCGCGACCTAATGTCTCACGGTTCCGATTCAGTCCCCGCCAAGGAAATGTCGATGCAGAGCAGCACCAGCCGTGCTCTTGGAAAGTTGACTGATGTTGATTGGTTGTGTGGCTTGGAACTTGCGTATCTTGCATTGCATGGTCTGGCAAGGCACAGCAAGAAACATGTCACGACCTCAGGGCCACGATCCGACGTTGTATGATACATTAATTATATTGATTTATTTACTTGTAGGTTCTAGCCCAGAAAAACATGGAAAGGATTGTAAATTCATGTAAATCATACCTCACCAAAGGGAGTAGGTAGTACTATCATGAAATCAGTTTTCATTATCCTTGTTGCTAACTTCATGAGTGTAGAAGTGCGTATCAAGTATAGATGTGCCATCAAAAACAAGAAACAGCATTCCTATCTTGCAAATGCGACTGCAAAGTACAAGATAGTAGAAACTCAGAGCCAAAAGGCCCCCCCCATCACTGCATCTGGCAACGCGCCCACCCTTACTCTGTGCCGTTCGAAAGCAGAGAGACTCCAGCTGCAACATGCAGCGTACTGTTTGATGGAAGTGTATGGATGCAGGCCGTAAGAGGAATGAATCAGAAGGAGTCATCCCTGTTAGCTTTACCATTGATGCTTATTGATTGCAATCATGTCAAAGGCCAGCCCCAATATCTGACCACAAGCACCTTGCTCGAGCGCAGCTGGACCCTGGCTCCCATTTTCCATTTGCTGATTGGACCACCATAGCAAGAGAAATGCGTGGTCATTATGTTGGGTGTCATTGGCGAGAGTCCCGAAAACACAGGAGAGATTTGATTTGACAAGCGCTCTGTCTGAATGTCGGTGCCTAAGTGCCTACACTAAACATGTGGAGTCTGAGAAGAAAGATAGCCAAGAGAGTGCATGAAGCAACTGCTACCAACTGTTGCACCCAAGACCGCAGCATCCTCATCATGAAGTGTAGCTCTCGGACTCCGTACTGCGTAGCGCATGACACCACATAAAAGTGCTGAAAGATGTTGAAATCCTGGCGCCTGTGGAATGATTGGAATGTGTGAAAGCACCTTAAAGCACCTGTAAACCCATCTGCATCTGTTGTGCTGAGTCATCAGCGGAACTTGGCGGGTGGCCTCATCGAACCCCCACGAGCAGAGGCGGCGTGAGCGGTGACAGTTGAACAACAAGCGAAAAGAGAGGAAACGAGACGGGACAACAACACGTGAAGCGAAAAGAGATGAAAATTCAAGCAAGATTGAAACGAGCAGAAGGTCCTTCGGAAAAGTCCGATGGCAGCTGTTCCAAAGCCAAGACGAAGCTGAAGTCTTGGTGGGGAGTGTGGACGATGTGGACACATTAGAAAACCAATCCGATTAATTTAAAGGCACCCAGCTACGCCTATGATAGGCATTGGTATAGCTTACAGGGACCTCGTGGACGTTTTGTAACATTTGCTACCCCCTGAAATTGACCATTTGTAGTTTATTTGTTCAATCTTTTGAAAGCGGCAGTAGCGTGATTGTTGCCCATAAGGATGAATGGCCTTTTAGGTACCTTTGGGTTTAGATGAGTGCTTGTGGTGGAAATAAGTTGAAAACCCTGCTCTGCCATTTCAGTGTTGCAGCCGGTGGGCTCAAAGAGTAAATATATTTCACATGGTTTGCTGGCCAGTCTCAACTGGCTGCTTGCCTGCAGTTTGTAGATATACAGGTGTGTTTTGTTGGTTGCTTGCAGGCATTGTCACAGCTTTGGCATGTTGCACTGTGACCCACTAATCCTGCAACCGAGCCAGCAGGCGTCTTTTGGTGCAGCCATGTTGCAGCTGGAATCTGGGATGACCCAAGATGAGATCAACAAATGCTCATTGGCAGCTAGCAATGCGCACCTTGCCTTGACCGCTAAAACATGCCATACAAACAATTTGTTTTCTGAAGATGTTCCTAGATGGTTCTAATGTCAACTGAAAGGAGTCCCGATGTTTCTTTCAGTACTTGCTTGATTCCAGGTGGGCAGATGAGTGCATGGCCAAGGCGTTCTTCAATGCATCATCAGTTCACTTTCACATATGTTTTCTCATCAACACCGAAGAGGAACACACAAACGAAGAACGTCCCTTGACTGACCTTCGACATATACGTGTACCGTGCATTCGTCCACGTGACAGGCCATCCAGCCCTCGAAGGCCAATGTCCAGGCGGTGACGATCCGTGGCGCAGGCCCAGCAGACAAGATCACCGTTTGGGGCTTGGAGTTTTTCCGGTCGTGGCATCAGCTGTGATGACATTCCACTCACATGCTGAGGTCAAAACAGATCCGAGCGATGTGAGCTTTGGCCGAAAAGAATTGATTTTTAAATCCATAATATCTTTAATATATGTGCATTTATATAGACTTTCTTTAATTTCAATCTACTGTACAGTGCAGGAGTCGAGCGGGAATATCTATTTCAGTATTGTAAATTTGATGTAAAGTTGAGATACCGTGAGTGAAGTATGTTGTCCTTTGCATGAGTTTGGGTATATTGGGGCCTTTTTCTTGCTCTATCGAGGCAGATTGTGGCAAGCAACCGGCCAGAGTTTGAGAAGGTGGCAGAAATCATTGCAAGTTGGTAGGGCTTACAGCCGGCGGGCTTCTGAGATTTTGTTGCACGAAACCTGCTGAGAGGTTTGGAACACCTATGGCAGCAGTGCAGGCTCTGGCAGCTGCTCTATTCCAATCTACTACAAGCATCGGCGAATCGAGCTAGCCTCTTGACAAGCTCAGATCAACTATCTATGATATAGGGCCAGCCATTTTTTACCACTTGCTGACTCGCTGGAAGTCATTCCTTCACAAACCATCATAGACATCAACCATCAGAAACCTGAAAAAGGAACAATGAACCGTTCACTTTCGATCCGAGGCTAGACTGGAAAAGCGCCTTGCCAAGCAGCTATGAGGATGAAATCATTGGTGACAAGAAATGTATGCTTGCACTTTTTTAAAGTCGGACCAAGTGGGCTAGGGTAGTAGCGCGCAGAAGGCAACCTGCATTTGCTGATGTATTAACATATTATAACTTCCAAACTGTTTGATTTCACTTTCAATGCAAAACATGAATAACAAGACAAGGGTCATGTCGATCAACATGCGGTCAGCTGAATATTTGCACTCAGGATGGACAAGGATCACGCAGCGCTTGAAGAGGAAGGGCAGTTGCAGTAGTGCTTCCTTCACAAGCCTTACCGACAGAAGATGTAGTTTCATCTAAATTCCACATGGAACCCAGTTTGGGTGACTTTCTGTTTTCTTTGGTTCCATTCCATATGGTGTCATGGCAGCATTACAAGCGCAGGCTGCAAGCTTTCAAGCGAAGCGGGAAGCACAGATTCAAGCAGACGAAGCAGCCACAGATAAGAAGCGTTCCATGTCTGCACATGATGGGAGATTTGTTATGCAATATTAAGCTTTTGTGCGCAGGTCAATGATGTTTTTCTTTTCTTTCTGAGATAGCAACGGCCAACCACAGAGGTGCGAAGCGCCAGAAGAGAAAAGATGCTCAAAAGAAAAACATCAAAATGGCAAAGGAAGCGGATGGTATCAACCAGCCGTAGACTCAGCTGTGGCTACAGAAATCTGGCAGCCAAGCTCACAAAAACATCGTACATCATCATACACATTTTCTGAACAAGTCGCCAAACCAAAGGAAAGACACCTTGAACACTTACTTTCTTGTATTCAGGTTTGGTAGCGATGGAAGCTTCATGGTCTTTGGCCTCAGCTCGATGTTTGCTGTGAGGAAAACCACGGAATACCTTTTTGCTAAGCTGAGGAAACGATGGCAAAGATGGACCCCAAGGCCTTCCGGATATTTCAAGATACATTTTCAGATGGAGAAAGGGCCATTTACAATCATGTAAAGCCAGCCTACGTTTGCCCACTTGCCATCACTTACGTCCATTTATGTCCTCGTCCCATGGTTTTTCATGACATAAGCACTTAGAAATTGGCGGGAGCTTCAAGTGCGCGTACCGGACCTATACTTTGACCTGGGTTGACAGTTGACATTAGTTCTACTTGTCCATGAAATCAGCTGCGATTGGTCAAGGCTCTTCAAGAGGAGTTTCAGAAGACCAAAGAGGCAGCTGCTCAAGCTGCCAAGGAAGCAGCAGCCGCCAAAGCGTCACCTGACAGGAGCTAGATCGTCCCAATTTGTGCTATCACGGCCTGTTTCATGTCAGTTTCGCATTCTACTAGCATTTGATTTCGATTGACACTGAATCAAATATGACCAGTATTGCCTTCATGTTTCTTCACATTTTCACTGGCGGCCATATTTGAGTATACATGGCACCTTGCCCGGCCAGAAGAATTCACTCTGAGGTCAACGATATCAGTTTCGCAGATGAGCTCTTCACAGAACATTACGATTCGAGATGACGACTTCTGAATGTGTGATATGATATTGTTTGGGTTCATGTTGCGCCTCAGTTTCACACCGTTGGTTTAAGCGCCATGGAAGAGCAGTTGTACAAAGGTGGGCTGACATTTGGAATGGTGAATGATTTGTGACCAGACACGTGGTGCAAAGGGCATTGAGAGCCCCCTGAGTCTAGTCTGACCACGGACCAAGTACAGACTCGCAGAAAAAAGACAAACGGGGGCTCAATCAGGCAAGTTCCTACCATATCAGGAGCATTGCAACCGCATGCACATCTTTTTTGAAACAAACCCCCTAAAATTGACATACATTAAGCAATAGTTGAATATACCGTGAATACACAGCGAAACATCAAGCTTCATTTGCGCCAAGGCAAAAAGGTTGCCAGAACCTCCAGTGCTCCTCAGGCAGGACGACATGGGAAGACATGCATGGCTTTACTTCGCTTCGTTGCTGCTTGGTGACTGGACTCAGGGAAACCTCTTCCATGTGCCATGGGAGATTGTCAACGTGAAGGGCCCAGGGTCCCACCTGGTGAGGCCAGTGCGGGGCCTTCTTAGAGTCCGTGTGTACCATACTGTACCAAGATACAAGGCCGTTGTAGTCACACCATTCTGCAGGGGCTTCCTCTGTTGCAATTTGGAATGCGTTGCATGTCAGCAGCTGACAGATATTCGCAAGGAATCTGCGTGGATGAATGATACCAGATATCCAGAGTTTTTTCTGATTTCTTGATGTTTTGGGTGCATTCCAGATTTTCCAGCAAACATGACGAGCTGATGGGGGCGTAGCTACATATCTTTGAAACAGATGCAGACATATATGCGCATACCGGATCATAACGTAGTAGGAACCATCAGAAGCTGACATCCTCAGTTTTTGCCATGTCCTGTTCTCTTGCTGGGCAATCTATGCTGGCATTCCTGACCTGGCACTTGGCTGGAGTTGTCCCCAACTTAGTATCCGGACCATTGGGTCAAACAGAGATACTGATGCATATTTCATGATATTTCTAGTGGATGAAATTTGAGGCTCATGAACAAATATTCATTGCAACCGTTGAGTGTTTGAAATCCTTGAGACTTCTTTGGCATGACGCCTGACAGCAATCTGTATTTCTATCATTCAGGTGCTGGGAATTGACAACGGCCTTGGCCTTATCCCTCCAAGAGGTTGGAGATCCTGGAATGCCTTTGATTGTCTTGAGTCTCTCGGCAGCAGAGCAACCCAGTGCCACGCTTTCATCTCAATTACTGTATCAACCTGGCCAATGGCTTTCATTGAGGACGAGGACCATCCTCACACAGGCGCATATGATGGCGCAAATGGATGCAGTGTTGGATAAATCGCGGCTGGTTAACGGAAAGCCAACCAGTTTAGCAGAGTCTGCCTCCTAGAATGTGTACAGTGGCATCATGGTGATATGCAGGTATCCATCCATGCTCATTGCCTACTTACTCATGTACGAATTCATTCAATTCCGTGGAATTCTACAAGACTTAGGTTGGGCTTTGATTGGATCAGCATGGATGATGGCTGGCAGCGTTGCAACTGCAGCGTGCGCCAGGACCATGGGCGAGCCTGCAAAAGGGCCATGGCCGGCGTGTTGAGTTCCAAAGTTCACCAGACATGTATTGACGTGTTGATCTATTTGTGAGCTTGTCCTTTTGAATCCTTTCGATCATTTTTGCCTCCAACACGTCTTCTGAGTGAAAGTTTGCGCAGCATTCACCAGAAAAATTGCCATTTTCACACCATGCTTTGCAACTTGTGCTGCTGATTGAGTACAGGACCTGGATCCAAGCTTGCCCAAGTGTGATGGCAATTTGTGCTTTGGGGGGCACTGCTCCTGGCACGACAATCAAGGCCAACCCATGGTGCGGAAAGATCGCTTCCCAGACATGTGCCTTTGTTCGAAGTTTGCATCATCATTCTACACCTTTGATGACTGCCACCTGTAACCTCTCAACAGCACAAGATCATCTTGCATTTCCTTGCCTTTCAGAACAACCATGATGTTTGTGAAAGCGTGGGTGCGAACCAATCATTTGCAAAAGGTTGTGAATTGTCCCAATGTTTCAGTGTGACTCAGTGTGACTGATTCTAGACCAACTAAGGAAAAAGTTGGTAGATTATGGGCACTCTCGGCAACTCAAAGTTGGAACATACCTGAACACCTGCATTTGCAGCTTGCTGACAGTTTGGTTTTATGAAAATATGTTTGGTGCGTATGATTTCCAGAAGCGAGTTTCTGGTAGTGCTGGGTCTCTGTCGCAAACTTTGGCTTGGCTTCATCAGAAGCCAGAAACAAAGCTTTGTTTTGTCAGAGGCCGCGCACACTATGTTGTTGATAGGTTCTACACAGTACTTTTTAACAAGTCTTTGGAGCACATCCAAAGTATATCAAAATATAGCATATCCACATACGCCGCATTGCATAGAGAGTGGTGAAATGATGTCAGACAACATTGGTTAACAGTAGTTATTGTGTTTGATTCGTTTGATTCTTTTGGTCGCTCCACTGACACAGGTAACGAACATGGTCAACCAACCTATGCTGATGACGTGAAGTGGATGATGGACATAGGCTTTGATGGTGTGTAGCTTGTCGTCATGTCACCATGTCTTCGTTGCTGCGATGTGGTTCCTCGGTTTGGCGGCGCTGCCTTACATGTGATTTGGGCCAAGGAAGATTGACAACTGTGGAAGTTCGACGAATGTCTCCCACTGGGCTGAGTTGATGAATGCGACAGGGAAGGCAATTAGCTCCTGGACTCAAGTGAAGGAGGGGCATACAACGTATCGTACGTCTGAAATCAAGATACCTGGTCATGAGTTTGTACAAAAGTTGTGACATGTTGCGATGCATTGATGATTTGCGTGCGGCACATGCATACATTCTTCCTTCCTGTCGCGCAAGTATACACACCAAGACATGAATCTCTGACTATGAAGAGGCTAATGTATTTGGATGTATTTGGCATGGACTACCAAGGAATTGAGAACTGCCACAACTCATGGCCCGACTTCAAGACTGGCTTTTGCCCAATGAACTTCTTCAGAACAGGCCTCGGATACAAACCCTAGACTCGGCTTCTGCAAACGGGAGAGATGTTGGTTAAATGCTCAGAGCCAGTGGCAGGTGGCGACATCAGCGCAGACATCAGCTCTATTCTCACTGAAGCTTATGCAACTCGAATTGCAAGACAGTTACAGCAGTGTTCTGTCTTACTGATATACTTGTTGAGTATATGAGGGCCGTTCTAAAACCCACATCATAAAAAGTTGTAGGCGCCGGTTTTTTTTCAACTTAGAGTGTCTGAAACCCGCATCGCGCAAGAGCCGCGCAAGGCCGGCCCAAGGTCCGCGCAAGGCCTCGTAGTTGTGCCACATTTACTACTACGAAAACGACTACGACTACGACTACGACTACGACGACTACTACTACTACTACTACTACTACTACTATTACTACTACGACGACGACGACTACTACTACTACTACTACTACTAGTACTAGTACTACTACTACTACTTCTACTTCTACTACTACTACTTCTACTACTAGTACTACTACTACTACTACTACTACTACTACTAGTACTAGTACTACTACTACTACTACTTCTACTTACTACTACTACTACTTCTACTACTAGTAGTACTACTACTAGTACTAGTACTACTAGTACTACTACTACTACTACTACTACTACTACTTCTACTACTAGTACTACTACTACTACTTCTACTACTACTACTTCTACTACTACTACTACTACTACTACTACTACTACAAAGGCTCATACTACTATTATTTTGATTATTACTATTACTACTAGTACGAGTACGTACATCTTAAGTAAATTCAATTGAGTTATTTTTCTGATGTCTTTGTTTTCTTTATTTTTTCTGTAACCATTGACTTTTGACATTGAACTCAATCTGTTTTTTTGTATTCTTTTTTCCCTTCTTTCTTTCTCTCTTTGTGTTTCTCTTTTGGCCCTTTCTTTTTGCATGGGTGCGCAAGGTTTCTGAGGCATCTGGGCAAAGGGTCTGAAACTGGTCTGAAACTGGTCTGAAACCCGTCAAAATCTTCAGCTTACGTACCTTCCTGGGTTCCATGGTACTAGCTACACTGGTCAATAGACACGAGCCCGTCACTTCTGGGCTGTAAACACAGAGTCTTTTCAAGCACTTGCTTGTATCATGGCACAGGGTGTCTTTCTGTAGCAAGCCCCACGGATTAAAAGCTTTTTTGGTTCCATTCCTTGTTTGCTGTTCCTGAAGATGTGCCTCCTTGTTTTAAAAGTTTTGGGACCCCGGCGCGCCGGGGTCCTCGGCTTCTGACACCTTGTGTAAATTCAACTGAGTCATTCTTTTGGTGTCTTTGTTTTCTTTGCTTTGTCTGTGACCATTGACTTTGACATCGAACGCGGCATTCAGGTTTTTGTAACCCTTTTTT
>DF244552.1:9735-25819 GCA_000507305.1 Breviolum minutum Mf 1.05b.01 | reverse complement strand
GTTTTTTTTTCTGTTTTTGTGTTTTTGTGATGAAGTTGGCTCATTTTGTTAGTTCGAAGCCTTCATCACCATAGAGCCTTCTCTGAAACAAACCTTGGGCAGGCCGTCAAGTGCTACCGCAATGTCTGGGGGCAAAGTCGGTTCATCATTTACAAGACTGGAATTTGGTATTTTTTTTTTGTGAAATTCATGGAATCCACAAAATGGTTTACCTGAATGACGCCAAGCCCAATCTGGATCTCTGCTTCCAATTTTTTTGGTCACTCCAAGGCCCTGAGATTTGATCCCGAAAACATTCAGATCCTCAGAGATCTTTCATTGCTTCAGATCCATCGTGACTTGGTCCACATCTACAGAAGAGCGATGCTTCCTTCGTTTGAGATGTTTGCTGTATGATTGGTGATCCTGTATGTTAGTTACTAGTTTCCTCTGACACAATTCTCAAGAGATCGACAAGTTTCCTTCACCCTGGAAATCTGCAGTTGCATGTTACAAGTTACAAATGATATTGGGTAGTCAAAATGACAGCATCCCATAGCATCCCATGGTTTTTTGAGTCAATCCTTTCTTTCTTTGCCATACAGCCATGGGCACCGTTGCCATACACTGAACCGGTGCCTTAAGGCCGAGATGTGACGGGCTTCGCTGAGACCAGGAGAAAACTCTTGCAGGTTGGGAAGCTGAAATGGGAAGTCAAGGTGAAGTCGAGGCTAAGTCTAACCAGAGTTCACAACAACAACCACCACCAACCAACCAACATCGACTCATCCACGACATCTTGGCTCCAACCCTGTGAGGTGAAGCCGAACAATAGGCTAAACTGGGCACGGGGGCTCAGGCTGCTCTGAAATAACTGGGGATTCTACTCCCACTTCAGGTTGAGGATTTTGACATGCACCATTCAGTATCCCGGTTTCTGAAAACGTGAACACTGCTTTGCCTGATCCTGGCCATGGGTGAGGGTTGACCTGAACCCTTCCGGAGTTTTATAGTGCATTAATTTGGGGATCAATTGATATGTGAGGTAGTCATCTGCGCATCTAATGATGCAACTCATTCACCAGCTTTCACAAGCCAGCAGTAAGTTCAGGTTCTTCGTGAATTGCTTTAAACAAACTCATTGTGTTGGCTGGGACATGCTGGAATGGCCAGGAGTTGGGGAATCTCGTCCTTTCCATTTGGGCTGTCACTGTTTGCTCCTCTTTCTGTTGATTCCAGCTGCGAATCGGGGTTGATGCCCAGAGGTAGGTTATGCGATTGCAGAGCACCTCTGCAAGAGCTATGAATTCGCCTGGACTTGCATCGACAATTACGAGAATTCTTTTAAGGAGCCCCACGGGCAGAGAGAAGTGATCCGGAGATCCATGAAGTCATGGCCTTGTCCTATGGTTGAAGGTTTGCTTGGTTGGATTTAGGACGAGTCCTGTCCAATTTAGGTTCCATGGGATTTGACCAAATCATAGAAATTTCGGCTGCGATGTCACTCCAGAAGCTAATTTCTCGTAATGGTAGAGTCGTTCAAGTGCGTTAACTGCCACTCTATCACTTTTCAGTGTTTTTTTGGTAGGATTTCTTTCTCTGCCTTTTCATGCGCTTTTCATATCAGCTCTCCTCGAGTCGCTTGCATTTTATGCAGGAGCAGGATCAAGTCTCGGACTACGAGAATTCTGAACTCCATTTGTACAAGGTTGGCCCGGCACGTTTTGCCGCAGCTCATCAGAAGAGGTTGACAACGAAACTGAGCATTGAATACTTCATATTCACGGAGTTTTTCAGCTGAAATATCAAGACGAGGACGTTGAAAGGGATGTCCTTGCGATGTTTGAGTTTGATGGATGGAACACAATTTGGGACAAAAAGGGCCGTCACCAAATTCTCAACGCCCAAAATACCCGAGCATTTGGTTTCCGGGCCCCAAAAAAGTGGGCACACGCTCATCTGTGCTGGACGTGCTTCTGGAGGCCTCCATCATGGAAGAGGCTGGCAGGTTTGAGGACATGCTGCGACCGTTGATTCGTCGTTTGGGATGAATGGAGGGAATATTTTGGAGGTCAAAAACCTCCAATTCAGAACTCCCCATGACAGAACCTTACTGAGAAGATCGTTAACAAATCGATCCGCATCGATTTTCCACAGATTTCTTTGAAGCCTCAATCCCGGCACCCGCAGGAAGCCCTGGCGTGCTTGAAGCAGAACGAGTCGCAGATCGTAGATAAGTCGCTGGGTCACAAGCCGTGGGTTGCCAAAATGACTGGAGTTACAACTAGCACAGGGAAACTGGCGACCTATTCAATCACATCCATCCACTTATATCTTAAGATCCCATAAGCCTCTATGCCGGTTGCAACCAAAGCTGGACCACTAAAATCACGGCTCTTCCTGGAAAGCAAGGCAAGACCGTAGATCCCTTCAGAGGCAAATGGCCAGGTTTAAGCGCCAGGGTATGAATGCTTGCTTCCGAAGGTAGATGTTGGGTTTCGAGGTTAGTTTTTCCAAGATGGGAGGAAGTGTATATCTCTTGAATGCAAGTCGATTCTGATGCGATTCTGTGAGTGTAGTCCAATTAGGTTTGATTGTGGATGATTCGGAATTTAGTTCAGTCATGGATACCTGCGATTGCCAGTTGGTATCAGAAAGATACAAAACTTGGCAAACACAGCTTGGTTTCTAGCATGTAATGAGTGCTGTTGCTTAAATGGCCTGGCCTGTTACATGATACATCAGAATACACTGTTGTCTCACCGTCGTCGCTGAGGATTGGTCTCTGGGAAAGCAAAGGCCGAATCTCCATGTTCTTGGGACGATACAGCGATGCTCAAGAGCACTTCAAGAGGCACCCGAAAACAAAGACCTAGGCAACAAGCTGGTGTATGTTTTCATGCTGAAGGAGTTGAAAAAGGGCTTTGAAAGATATTGCCATGTGAGAGAGAGGTTTTGGAGAAAACAGGTATGAGATTCTGGGTGTGCGACTTCTTGAAAACCTAGTCAAACTCACAGTTTTGTTTGGAGAGCTTCCCATCTCTAAACTCGAAACACACAAGTCTCAACCTCCCATCCTCAGCTACAGGTTAGTGAGAATCAATCCGGAGCACCAAGTCTATGCTTTGGCATACATGGCACGGCTCCTAGGAATTTGTCTCTGGACGCGACAACAGCTCGACTTAGAGTTTTTTTGGTTTTCTTTGAGAGTGTTGGTCTCCGACCATCCGACCAAGGCCTCGCAGCCGGACTTTACCAGCTTCTGGTGGGTGTTGTTTTTTGTGAATTCAGACGGTCCACAGTGTGATGCGATCTGTGCAAGTTGGAATGCTTATGTTATCGATGTTATCTTGTGTAGGTTTGACTTGCAAGGATGGCACTGCCATGGATCGCTTCCCTAAACGGATTACCCGACTGAATGGTCCCGTTCCGCATCCCGCAGCCTTGTGGCAGGCCCCCGCTACCAGCACCGCAGAATGGGGAGGAGCAATAGATAGCTGGAAAGGTGGATGATGGTATGGGTCAGTTGAATGATTTAGAATAGACATGTCCCTTGGATGCAGCTACCTGAATCTCTCCTGTAGATGGAACATTGACTGCATCAAATGATGAAAGGTGTCTTGTCTGCAGCCGCTTCAAGCATCAGCTATCTCAGCTTGCTCTAAGTTTGCGCAAAACCTAACTCTTAGTCCTATGGCAATATTCGTCGCTATGGTCTCCGTGCTGGTGGTGGCCTGCATGGTAACAGAGACTTCGTGGGTAACAGACCAATGTGCAGAATTTGGTGCCCAAAAGATGCTGTGGTGAAAAGGCTTTTGCCAATGAAGGGGACATGGGACATCATGGGACCATCGAAATGATGTGATGGCATCAAAAATTCCATTGCTGCGACCTGTGCCAAGCGCGTTGTGCAACACGTCGAGACGAGGCCGAGGACTTCCGCCTCGACGTGTTGCACGATGCTCTTTAGAAGTTTGCAGTAAGATGACAGTGCTGACCGCTTAGCTCAAGCAGCCTCGGAGCATGACCTGGGTGTGGACCGTCATTGATTTGTTAGAACAGCTTTTTTGACATCGTTTTTAATCCTGCAGTTGAAAACTCTTCCGTGAACAAGTCTGAATATTCGCAGCACCAAAAGAATGTGAGAGATTGGCAAAGACATCAAAGAATTCCTTTGGTGAGACTTTTGTTGTGCATCAGAATGAGAAGCCCATCACCTGCGTCAAATCAGGGAAGGATCAATGCCAGGAAGAACCCTTATTTTTGGGAGAAGATCTCCTTGAAGTCCGTGCAGTGGAAAAAGAGGACATGAACATGTACACGGACCTGGTTTCTGTGAAGGTCGTGAAGGTAAAAGCAGATGGACAGTTTTTTCAGCAATCAGCACAGCCTTGACACTAAGACTTCGTGCCAATGTGCGCTGCTAGAAAAACAAGTCTTCAGCCGACATTTTGTGTTGCATTGTGCTTGCGCCGAACTAGGGACGTGCAGCAGCGTGCTCATGCCCGCAGGAGGAGAAAAGGGTCATCCCTAAGTCGGTCTTGTCCTTCCCCAACACTTTGCATCCACAAGGCTGGGCCTGCGACCTGGGAATCCTTCCAAACTGATCCGACCGTGGTCCTTGACCATCCTGTGCTAGGCATGCCTGTTTTTGGATGGCTGCCCCCACGCCATGCTCTGACACCCCAGCGGCGGGTGATCATTGGCCGCAAGCAGTTTGGGAACCCGGTGGCGCCTGGGTACGGGGCTATTGCACGGGGGCAGGTCGAGGTCTTGAAAGTGGGGCAGTATACGAGAAGTTGCATGAAACTACTGTCTGATACAGTAAAAGATGGAATATGAATGAATATGATGGAAATGCTTCTAGCTAATCACACCTGCACTTGGTGCTACTCACATGGGCTACATCGGATAGAATCAAGTCTCGGATCGAACAACAATAGGAATGCATTGGGACTACCTGGTGAGTTTGACCAACCTCAGAGGTTGCAAGTCATAACTAAGAACTTGAATGTAGAGAAGTGGTTGCTAAGTCTAATCTCAGATGAATTTGTTTCAATTGGACTTGCTAGTTGCTTGTGAGCTGTAATTTGAGTTTGGATTCTGAGTAGTGATAGGAAGGTGGAGGTGATTCTTGTGCCCTCCCACACGATTAGGAGATTGGTTGGGTAGATGATTCTCTGAATCTCTTGTGTCTGCCTCCAGAAACATCTCCACGGCTGAGGCACAAGCGACGGATTCACACCTTGGAAACAGAGGTGGATGGGGGAACCTTCGTGGATTGTGGATGTCTTTGGTCGGAAACCACGCTGCGGCTGTGTCCAGGTGCCCCTAACCGATGAACAGCAAGAAGCTGTCCGGGTGACCCAGACAGCTTGACATGGGACACCTGAACACAAAAAGGTGTGGTAAGCAAAGTTGAATGGAAATGCTGGGAGAATGCATCGAACTAGTAACTAGAGCTGATTTCCTTATTTGCTTATTTGTGCCGCCAGGGGTTTGTTTTTTCTTGAAAACTATATAGTAGTTAGTTACTATACAAAGGAGCCGTCACCAGTCACCTGAAGGTTAGGAGTTGGTTGGGCCAACTTGATGCAGTTGTTTCTTCTTGTAGATGCTTGTTTCTTTTTACAAAGTCTGCAATCTTTGCGCCTAAAAAGGCACCACCGATCACTAGACTTGACACTGAAATGCATGACGCTGGATCTGTTGAAGGGGAAAGAGCCAGCAAATACAACATGAACCACTTTCCTTGCAAAGATTGAACTTGGAGTTTTGCAGGTCCTGAAGCTCTTCGATGAGTTGCGGGAAGAGTTTCCCCGCTCTGACTCCTTGAAGAGGCTCCGACGCAAACAGAAGCCTTTCTTCAAACACACAAAGTTAGCACCGTGAAAAGCTAGGATGCCCCAATTGGTACCAAGTGATTCATGTTCCAAGTTGATGATGCCTTTGCATGCCTGCAGTTTTTGTGTACCTTTGCAGATTTCAGAAATGGACAGCCTTGTAGCTTGGTCGTGTTTTACTGTTTAGATCCCAAGGTGAATTGATTTCCTACATCAAAGGTCTTTACATTGGAGATTTCCCCTGCTTGAATGACAAGTTGGGTGACCCCCACAAAACCATTTGTTGTCCAAGCAACGTACACAGTCACCACAGTCTTAGCAAGATGGCCCCAGGAATATTTCGCACATTCCATGTTTTTTTATTTTCCGGTTCCATCCCACCATGACATCTTCATCCCCAGGTGACATGTTGTGACAATCCTTCCACCTTCCATCCCCACTGACCTGTGGGTTGGAGGCTTCCTTTGTTCTTCTTGACGGGTCAGCGCTTTCAGCGGCACTTGGATGAATACCTCCGACAGCGGCTGCGAAAAGGCACTGGCTGCTCAACAAATACATCATGCTGCACACTGCAATTTGTTGAGCTCGTTCCCTATGCACGTAGGTCAACACCCAAGTTCGTGTAGTTCGTGTCGTTGGTTTAGAGGTGTAGTTCTTTGTCAAAAAAGACTCACCAACTTCGTAACGTCGCAGGCGTTCCCTCATTGTTTCGAACCATTCGCTCCTATTACTACACGCCCGGGGGCCTGTGGAACCAACAGGTTATGGGCTTCAGCACTGAAGGTTTGAAAGAAGAGGTAAGCACAACTTATGGGGCTGGATGTAGTTCAATATTGAAATTGCAGAGGTTGAAAAGAGGAAGTGTCTTGGAAATGCAGTGGTTCACATGGTGACATACCAAGTTTGATGATGAAAAACCCCCCAAGTCTTACCCAAAGCATAAAGTAAATATCCTGCAAGTCTTGCCGCAGTTTATAATTGGAAGCACATGAAAGCAGGGATGGTTCGGGAAAGTTTTAATTCATGGTATCCACGATATCCACGATATCCATCAAACACGAATGACTTCCAAGCAGACTTCATCGGGTTGTCTCCTCGATTTTGATTTGAGGACTGGAAAGCCAGAATTGTCTTGCTGGCCAGGGTTGGACGACAAACCTGAGCATGCATATCGTGATATCTCCATTGCTGGGATATGATGATAATAGAAGTTAATATATTATGTTACACAGTTATATAATTTTATAATTTAGTGGAATTTCGCACGTTGCATTCACTGAAGGAATTCCTTTCAAATTGTGGGACGGGATGGCCATCCTTGAGCAATCAGTTGATCGACCAGGACATATACGAGGTGGCATGGTGTCCGCGGTGTCCGTGTCCGTGATGTGCCGCAAATCCTGCCAGGGTGGAAGAATTGTTGCTGCAGTACGTGAAGTGCCTGAAGGAGGTGCGGCAGAGTGCTGCGTAGCAAAAAAAGCACATTTGAAAGTGACCTAGATGAAAAAGTGAAAAAAACTTGCGGAACTTTTGCCCAGTTCACATTTCTTCATCCAGGTATTCATTCGATCAGTCTTCACCCTCCCAATAGTTTCCCCTGTGAATTGTTGGTTTTGAGGACATCGCTTGGTCCAGAGCCCTGGTGTGGTGCAGCAATGGTATCCAGAAGCTGAACATTTTGAAAGTCTCGCACAACTTCAGGTAAGTTTTAGTTTTGTCTCGGTTAAGTAAGCAGTTCATCAAACACTGTTTCGGGGGTTTGGATGCGGACGTTAGACTATAGGACCTGTTCATTTTATAGGCTTTGTTTCATTACGGAGATCGATTCTGTGACTCAAAGTGATCGAATGCCTGATCACAAGTGATGCTGCTTCGGCCCATCAGCTGAGTTTCTTTCTCGCCACTGAAAAGGTGCAATATGAAAGCCGTACTGTACCATTTCAAAAGCCAATCTTCCTTATTTTTGAAACAGGAATCAATCGGAAACCAGAACCTTTCTTTTCTCACCCGGTTGTTTTGAGTTTCTAAATGTGTAGGAACTGACGTGCTCACCTTGAGGTTTGGTCCACTGGGAGATGCCACATCTCCTCCGCAGGCGTGTTCCAAGGGAGTGCATCCTAAATTTTATGTCTTACGTCCGGGATCCGGAAAATCCTTGAGGTTCTTTGCTAGTCTCTTCACAACGTGGACTCTTTGGGGGACTGGGTCCAAACTGTCTAAATTTCTACGGTTTTTAAAAGCATCTTTAGATGGTTCTATCAAGTTGAGGGCTCATCAGGTTTATAAAGTGCATGAGTTTTAATCCATTATGATTTTACAGGGAAACACAACTTATCGTTTGTGAACCAGTAAATCAGTTCTTACCCTGTATCGGGTTTTCTACCATTTGAGTGGTGCAAGAACAGCTCCGCAATGGTACCAGATGTGCGAAGAAGAGCCACCCACGGCCTTGCTCTTCACGTTGATGGTTCGGGAGCCTCGGGGATTTGCTTGAAGGCTGAAAAAAAGAAAGCATGTGAGATGGACTGGGATGATTTTTTTTTGAAGTTTGGAGGGGTTGAAAGATTGGGCGACTCGGTGAATCATTCTTGTTGAAGCCCTGAGAATGGATTGAGTTGTTTCTTCCAGCTGACTGAAGCGAAGAAAAGCGCCAGACATCAATGGTGTGTACTGGAAGTGGAACGAGGTAGCACCAGTCCCCCAAATCATGAAAATCCTCATAGGGAGGGAAACCATTTGTTGTTGCTTCTCTTATGGTATCCTTGATTGGGCTGCATTTTGATAATTCAAGTGAATGCAAGAAGTGATGTTTTTGATGTGAATAATTGTGGACAATTATCTGATAAAACAATCCGGCGTAAGAAGTGTGGCACATAGGAATTTCATGCCTGTAGGAGTTTGACAAACTCAGTGAAGCATCCTGCAGAAATACATAAGTGATCCACAGGAGGCCCCTCCAATTTGTGTGTTTCGGGAATGACATCCTGGCAGTATTCGAATTATCAGCGAATGTTGTCGATGATGCGGTCGCACCGCTAAGACGCTGGCGGAACATTTCGACTTCATGGGCGAGACTCACAAGGCTCCCGGAAGTTGGGTGTCATTCGACCCATGGGGAACAAATTAAAAAAGCCCAAAATTGGGAACCTTATAATTATTGAAATCGTCATGTAGACATGTGATTTGCAACACAAAACCATGATGAAAGTGATCTTCTAGGGCGATGCTTACCATGCATTTCTGGACAATTCGAAAACCTTGTCTTGGGGGGCGATGGTGGTTTGACGTTGGTGCCAACCATAAGACCCACCGGACTTGACCAAGAACGTCTTGAAAAACTTCTCGTTATGGAGAAAATCGGGCAAAAAAACTCAAAGGATAGAAACTTCCCATCATCAGATTGGAATAATGGAATCATTTGGATCATTCCATTACTTTTGACGAAGTTTCAAAGGGTGGAAATCGGTTGGTTTTTTCCACAGAGGCCTTGGAGTATGTGAACGAAGCCATTGAGCACACGCCAACCTTGGTGGAAGTCTATGCCTGCAAGGCACGGATCTACAAACACGTCCGGGGAAGCTCAGACGGAGTGATGGAGTCATGGATGGTGATGGATGGTGACGTCGAAGTGAGAGAAAATATAGGCCATCTTCTATTCAAAAGATGCTTTAACAGAGTGATATCCACTTCAGATCCAATACTTCGGTCAATGTTGCTTTAAAAGTGGGAGAGAAAGGGCAATCTTCAGATGCACAAGCAAAATATCCGTTAGGAACTCAGCACCAAGGCCGGCGAATTGGAGCAATCTGCCAAATGCTTCGAGGAGGTGCCGCAACTCATGGCGATGATGTGGTTGGAACAGTTGATATCTCTGGATGCATAGCATTTTCCTTTAGTTCGTTGGCTTAGAAGAAGTGAATGTACAGTAGTTACTTTAAGGTACTCGAATTGGAGAAGTTATGTTTTAAGACTCTTGGACCATGCTGATTAGCCAAGATGGCTTGGGATTGGAGGGTGACTGCCATGAGACATTTCAAGTGCCGATCGAGGTGAGAGAGATGGATTTGGCTGACAGATACCTCAACACACAGTGTGTGAGGCAGGATTGGGACATGGCAAGGAATGGCAAGGGGATCTCAATGATCTACGCTGGAAGATTTTCAGACGGTAAATTCCTGTGACATGGAGATTCTCGTTGACTTGAAAGCTGGAAGGGGGCTTGGAGGATTGACTTCTCAGATGGCTTCCAGGGACTAAAGCGGTGACTATGAGAATGTTTGAGAGGGTATCTATGAAGAATTTGAAGAACAGTGGATCGCAAATGGTAGGATTTGTGAGCTAGATTCACCCTTCAAAAACAACTGGCACGATCTTCGTTGCAGCACCTGCAACGATCTAACTTCTGATGGGTGCACTGCATTTCCTCTTTCAGCGTTTGAAAAAGAGACAGTTTGACTCAAAATTCATTGTGAGGTCTTTTTGTGAGGTCGAGAAATCGGAGATATCTCACCAGCCTTGCTGTTCCAACCAGAATCTATCAGTTCCGGCTGTCAGGGCGTTGCTGAGAATCGATGACACCCAGGGTGGCATGGAGAAGGCGTTGAGAAACCTCATTTATGACTGTGTCGGATGTAATTATTGGGTTCGAGGTCCAAAGGTTTTTGTTGTTTTCTTCAATGATATTATCCCCAAAATTATCTCAAAGATCATATGATCCAACTGTTGTAAAAAGAAGTGGATGTCCAGTTGTGCAAGGTATCAGCATGGGTGGGCCTCCTTCCATTCTGTCCAAGTCTGCAGTGAATCTAGAAAAATATGTATGTATGTACATATAAATACATCCCAAGCAGTGCTCCTTGGTGGGGAGCTCTCAAAGGATGAAACAGAGAAACATGGAGGAATACAGCTTCAAAGTCTTTGGATACATCTGATACAATCCCTGTAGAGACCCTTCGGACGTTTTTGAACAGGTGCATACTGGAAATTTTCATCAGTTCGGTAAGTTTAGTAGGAAAATGTGGACATATGAATTCTATCTTGCTGCGAATCGCGGCGATTTCCCCGGCAGCTGCTAGGCATTGCTCTTTTCAAAGGAGCCGGATTCGCATGAGGCCAGGTGAATTCCAAAGGCTTGCAGGTGAAAGAGTCAAAGGAGAAAGTTGTCAACGCAAAATCGGTGTCAGAAATCCAGCTATGTCCAGTCTGGTTTTGTTGGTTGATAAGTAGTTTGTAACCTGGATTACTTGATTATGCTGGAGTCTTTTAGACTTTGCTTTATTTCATCTTCTCTCAACTTCAGGTGCATGTTTGGATTGTTGAAAATCCATGCAGCATCCCCGCCTCACACCATTGCTCAAGGGACCGTGAGCATCACATCATGCCAACGTGTGAGGAACGTCTTCAAGATTCACTAATGACCCCTGTTTAATCATGTCTAAAGAATTTGAAATCAACGAGGTTCCTATGTTCAAATGCTGCCAGTCTGACAGACACCCCTGAAACGCGAAAGATAGGCCGCCAACCTTCACGACATGCAGTGTATGTGGTACGAATCCGCAGTGCCTTGGCTGCACACAACACATGTTGAAAGGCGGTGGTTGAGTGGTTGACGGTGCTTTCTTACACGGTCAGCAGAGGATCTCAGACAAATCAGGATTGCCCAGTTTAGTTAGAAAGTAGGAAAGTGCAGGACGCACTTGTCACTCCAATGTTACTACATTGATATTCCCAACTTTTGAAGTCAGCTACTTCTAACATAAGCAAGGGAGTAGTGATGGACGACAGAATCCGAAAAGGGTGTACTGTCATTGGATGCAAGACTGTCGGTGACACAATGGAATTCATCTATATGCTGAAATTGTCATCCCTTGACAATTGGTCCGTTGTGGTATGGTAAGTTTTGGAAAGCAAACCGTTAGTTTTTTTACCCCACACGCATGCAGTTTACCCACACCACAGGTGGGTCGCAGCTATTACCGACAGAAGAAGTATGGAAAGGCCTTGAAGCAGTCGGGGAATCTCAGCACCTCACTGGGTGATTGGCCATGACACCGAAACACGTGTTTACAACGACTGACTTGGAAAGGATCCTAGCGGTGGATTATGACACCTGAGTGTTTCCCACAAGAGTGGTCATAACAGAAAATATATGGTTTGTTTTCATGTTTCCCCCGTTTTAATCGAACTAGATATTTTTTTCTCATATACCATGCCCATGTCATATTCAAGTGCATATTGTACAACATACATTTTGAATTACCTTTAAATTGTAAATTTCAAAGACTGAATCAGGGAAGCACTAAATAAGGAAAAAACACGACATGAACGTTGATCGCAAGTTGAAAAACTGAAGACATATTAAATCAGTGCAAGGTCTGGATGAACATGAACAACATGAACATTGCCAACGTCACATTGCACCAACATTTTCCAAGCTCGAAATTGGAATAGTTGGTTCATTAAAACTCCGTTTCTCAAAACAGAAACTTCCACTTTGTCAACACAACAAAATGACATCACCCACCTCCTTGTTCAATCTTTGGTTCATGCTTCCACATGTAGCCCTTGCCGGGTTGGACACGGCAATGCTTTCAGTAGCGTCACCGTTTCTCCATGCCTATGAAACCGAAGCAAGCTATCTCTGGAAGCGGCCTTGGCAACTGGTGTCCTCAGTTTTCCAAGGAAAGAACGTGGAAGGAGCGGCAAAGTGAGCTTGGTGAGGTGTTCGGTTTTGTTCGGTTTCGGGTACTTGAGACCCTTGTCCCATGGCTTGCCAGGAGTGGATAAACTTCCTTCACTATGGTTTAGGGATACTGGTCACCATTGGCGCCTACAGTTGCCTGGATCTAATTTGGAGGGCCTTTTTTCTCCATGTTTGCCTTTGGGTTGAAGAACAACAGCAGGAGGCCACACTTTACAAGACATAGACAAAGAGAAGAAGTAGCTGGCATTGGTCCATGTGAACAGCAGCGAATGAACATACTGTGCTGAACAGCGATCACTTCAACCCTATCTACTTCCAATTCAGCAGTTTTCTAGAAGTACCATTTGGATCCATTTGCATCCATTTTCATACACCTTGTTTGGCAATCTGGACTTCCAGTGATTTGGTTCCCCTCAAATGACCCGCCATCGACCACCCGAGGCTTTCTGCAAGAACGCATCGTGTCGAAGCGCTGCTTGGGTCGCAGCGTTGAAGCGGAATCTGGTAGAGGTTTGCTTTGTTTGTTTTTTGTTCCCTGTTTTTTTGCGTTTAAGATGCTATCAATGCAGGTTCAAAGGTTCATTTTGGAGTTAACGTTCTTTGTTTGGGCACTTTTTTCAGATACCTTTATTTCTTTTGTGACAGAAACAAGTTCTTGAAGTGATGTTTACCGAGGATATGAGGGCGAGATTTTCAAAGCCACGATGTTCTTAGTTTTATGCAATCGCCTGGTCTCTATTGCTCCTTGGGCACTCAATGGCTTGGGCGTTCCCAATGATCCTGTTGGAGAACGGGCTCGAATGATCAATCTGCCCTGGAATGGTTTTGGGAGCCTCAAGGAACTACAGGAAGCTAGCTATGATTGTCAATATAATTATGGATAACCCAATTGCAACGACCCTTCAAGAGGTCCCATTCCCATTGTTGCAACATCTCTGTTGATGTTTGCCCAGCAGGTTCAAGAGACACAAGGTACAATGTAGTGTGGGCCAAAGATTCGGAAAGATTGGGATGATAGATGACGGATGTTCCAAAGATGCGGAAAAAAGGGCTTTCGTTTCTTTGTGGCGTTTCAAGTTTAGAGAAGATGCTGGGATGCTTCGTTTCTGGCTAAGATGAGGTCTATGCACTCTTCATGATCATGCTGAATGGGGAGAATTGGAAGATGCAAGCAATCGTTTGGAAATATTTGGTGGTGTCCTTCTCAAACATGTTCCTTGGTGACATTGAGGGTGAACTCCACAGAGTACAAAGGCACTCCAGACAGATCTTTACTTTGAATGATGTCAACTGGACGTAAAATCGAAGGCTTCCAAAACCTAGATGACCACTTACACATCTTGCACATAGAGATACTTGATATAATGAAATAATAGTTGTGAGTGTATCAATATATCAATTTGTTCAAGCTTTTCCCGCAGCTCTGACATCAAATTTCTCATCCAATCACCGAATCCACAACTTGCCATAGCACCCTACGATCCAAGTTTGCTCCAACGGTGAGCTGCACTGAGGTTGTCCACTTGGTGTCAATACGAGTCTTTGCGTCTCTCGGAGTTTGCGATCCAAATGGTGTTCAATGTTTCAACCTAGGGACATGTGTTTTTTTTCCTTCACACATTTGGGTGATTGGAAACAGACCTGGGACAGGCGGAGAAAAACCCATAGTGTGCCATCGAAAACTCTCACTTTCACCCGGGTGGAACGCTGAGGATTTCGGTTGTAACAAAAGCGACGGATCTGGACACATGGATTGATGGATTGATGGTCAATTAAAAATTTGCCAAGATTTTTGGGCAGAAAAAATAGGAGTTGCATAGTTGCATATGTTCTCAAACTTTCTGACTTGCCAGGTTATGTGTCCTTGATCCTACAAACCATGGCCAAGACCTTCAAGATGCTCCCGGTGACCATGGCAACCAAAATACAGAACACCGGTTGAAGATGCAGAGGACTCAAGTCTGTCCAAGCTAGAAGAAGTATCAGATAGTTCCTTTGTATTCCCATGACAAATTCTTCTACAAACCAGTTAACATAGCTAAATCTCAGATATCAGATATCAGATAATCCCAAGTGAAAGTGCCTCGAGGGCTTTTGGGACTCAGAAGTTGGGAGTTGTAGGTGATGCTTGTTGGCATGATCATCTCCAAGAAGAAACATTCGCTACAAGAAGTTTGTGTGGCTACTTGGAACAGAACGATGTGGCTTATGAAAAAAATGCGAGATTTGTTTTTGTGCTTCTTGAATTGGTTTTGCAGTGGGAGTCCTTTTAAGCTTTGATTTGAAGCCTTGAATGTGATTTTCTGTCAAAAACCTGCCAAGGTGACGCTTTTGACACTTGGCCTTTCTCTCTTCGTGGCGGGTGGAAATGTGAGCTCCGAGAATGCAGAGGGTTCTAGTTTCTATGGTACCTCAGTTGAGATGCTAGCACATCCACACTGCCCTGAAAATTTGGACGGTGTTTGGAAGTGATTAGGAAGCTTTGTGTTTGAGGATCCTCCAAACGGCCGCTTACCCAGTCCAATAGCCAGTGCGTTTCTCCGCCGAGGCATTTGTTTGCTGATGGCATTTCTTTGGTTCGATAGCTTTACTTCCAACTTCCAGGAAAAGTTGTTCAAAGAAGCTCCTCGGGCTCAATCTCGGATTCCGCTTTCAATTGGAGATGTTTGAAGAAAATGTTGTGATGGATCAATGAAACGCACGACGCTCATGGACTACATAACACCCTCAACCACCATAGCCCCAAATGTGGCCTGCTTTCAAGTCATCTATCAATTCCCAAGTTTACAAGCATCATTTAGCCGCTCACAAGTGGTTTGTTGGAACGCTAGGACAACATGTCCAAATACAACCAGATGCTCTACATGAATTTGAGTTCTGCCTTGGTTGCGACGACTCTCAGCTTTGCAAGCCTGCTTTTCGGCGGATTGGTTGTCTTGTGAAAGGAAGACAGCTCAGTATGTCACTGCTTATGCTGGTGTAGATATTGGTTCGTTGCAACCTGGGAAAGCAAGTGCAATTTGTAACTTCCGTCAGGCGATACCTTTTTGTCTACCTGAACCTGCAAAACGTTGTTTTTTGGATTTTTTACCAACAGTAAAAGGAAAGATTGTTTAAGAGTTTACCAATAGTATAAAAAATGGGAGGTCACTTTTCTTTAGGCTTCTGAAAGTCCAGACCCAGTCGCTTTTGCTTGAGGAGTATTTTGGTCTTCAGTGGCATGCTGCCTTACTGTTTGGCATTTCTGGATCATCCTGGCTTTGCAAGTCACGTGTTGATGTCGGGCTCTCAAATTCGGGTTTTTTGGAATTGTGAGGAAACTTCCGGCCTAGTGACTCTTAGGTGGGTTTGACTATTCCGGTCACGGAGTTGTGTTTCAGTCTGCCAGATACCTGATGTTCTCCCCCTGAAAGTCATCAGCGATGATGATGATGATGATGATGATGATGATGATGATGATGATGATGATGATGATGATGATGATGATGATGATGATGATGATGATGATGATGATGATGATGATGATACAACAATCTAGCTTTTAACTGAAGACAGTCGA
>DF244551.1:0-25760 GCA_000507305.1 Breviolum minutum Mf 1.05b.01 | reverse complement strand
ACAGGAGAGATAGGTAGATAGATAGATAGATAGATAGATAGATAGATTGATTGATTGATAGATTAGATAGATAGCCTATGGAATGGATAGGCGAGTAACACCCATTATTTTACCGGACACAACCATACAGACGTTTTGGAACAAACACCAACAAAAAAACCATGGATCTTCCAGACCTGGAGCAAAGCGATGTCAGGTTATGTCAGGTTGGCTGCTTGTGCTGGTTGAAGATGATCGTATGCTACATATATCTCTATACATAATACTGTAATTAAATATCTATATCCCTAAATAATCCTAAATATATGTATATATATATATTCAAATATATACATCTATTAAACATATATAATATGTATATATATATATATTTAAAGATTATTTTGCTCATGGTGTAACCCAGTGAAACCAGTGTATAATATCCGACATGGCATGCCTTTTGACAGGCTGATGAACGTCACCTTCATACTGTTGATGGTTGAGAAATCCCAAGGCCAACCACTTTGGGATGGTGCTAAAACCTTGTAAACAATGGGATACACTGCTACCAACCTCAACTGGTGAGTTGATCCCGGATGTTTGAATCAACAACAAAAAAATACCAAGAAGAAAAGGGGATTTTCGTTCTTACCGTCCCTGAAACTGACTGTTTGATACTGCAAAAAGCACTAGAAAATGGATGCTTGGAATTCATGAATCACCTCTTAGGGCCCATAACTTCAGCCCCATGGTCCACATGGTATAGTGATGTTTTAAAATTCACACCCCGTTTTTATGGGACACATGGCATATCTACCTGGTAAGATCTTGCAGTTTTGTCTCCTCCATCTGCGAACGTGCAGTCTTTTGCTTCTCCATATCTCTCGCAAATATCATCTGCTGAGTCTTCTCCTGTACCATCGGAACGATTCCAAAAGCAGTCCACAAGTGGTCGGCTTGAAGGGCAACATGTTTCTCCTCTTCCAATTCCCATAAAGAAAATTAGAATCTCCAATACAAACGGAACCACTTGCACAGTATCTTACTATGAAACAAACGGAGAGAGTTGTCCCTATCTTCACACTTTTAAAAAGCTCGAAGAGCTCCTGGGACAAAGATCATCTTCTAAGCATTCTGGGGGAAAGGTTGCCCTGTTCTTTTAGCTCGAAATCACGAAGACCCCAAACCCAAAACTAACAGCTTGCCCCTGAAAAATAGTTGTTGGCCTATGTTGAAGAAGGGCAAGCTTTTAGTTTCAGGGAATGGTATCCATGGTTATTTCTTGGTAACTGGGCGGCCTGCAATGCTGCCACTTCGAAAGCAAGTTTGGCATTCCTCACAAAGCACCGCGCGAAAAAGGGCGGCGATTGACAATAACGGTAAGGATGGGAAAAGCCTGGGAAACTGGTGCTAGTTGAGACGGGTGATACCGAGAGGGTTACCCTCCCAGCACCAACATAGCCCAAAAAAAAAGAGGCCAACCTGATGGCCTCATTTTTCAACTGCTATATTTCTTCAGCAGTTGATGTTAGTTTGAGGGAGTGTAATGAATATAATAAGAATATCTTACATCTACAATTTCATAAACCCATCAACAAGTTGCATCCAGAATCCAGACTCATCTCAATCACTCTCACATCTAAAAATATCTAGATAGTCTAAAATCACAAACCTCAAACCTTAACAGCCTTAACAAGTTTTGGCCTTCCATCGCCCTCCATCTCCGGCATTCCGATTTCCATCCCCCCAACTCCTGGATGCATCGATCTCTTTGAGGGCAGAAGCTCCCTCCCAAAGAGGCGATGCTTCGATCCAACCGCTGAAAAAATTTAACTGGTAGATACCACAAATAGTAGCCATACACATTTTACGGTTAAAATTTGGGGTGGGTATCTATGGTTTAGTAGCCATACAAGTTTACGTTAAAATTTCACAACGGAGGTTCCGATTCACCTTTTAAACCCATCATTTTCTGTAGAGTTAAATTTTCTGTGATGTAGATATGGTACTTTGTGATGGAAGAAACCGTACAATATGAAACGTTTGGTAGCTGGTGGAAATAAACTACCCACTAACTGGTTAGCCGAATTTCTTGCACCAGCAAGGATCAATGATCACAAAGTAGACACACACAAATGGCTCGGAAACAGGAAAGATGGATATCCAACGTGAAGAGCAGTTGTTGTAGCATTTATAAGTCTCGATTTTATAAGTCTAAACCGTGAATGTACCTCCAAAATTGTGTCACAACCCTCACAAACTGGACACTGACCCTCTAAACGAAGATGAAAAACGTGATGTGTCTGTGTCCTAATACAAATATAAATATATATATATATACATGAAACATGAAGCATTCATCCTTCCAACATGATGCAAGCATATCTTAACCATGAAAACTTACAAAGTATCATCACCAATAATTCTCTCTTTGAAAACCAAGGCCCTCAAAAACAAACATCGAAGCACCCTGAAACAAGCCATGGAAAATGACTCTTCAAAAAATTAATGAAACAAAAAAACAAAAATAAAAACGTTTTTTTGCACAAGTTCCAAACAGAAAAATCGAGAGGAAATTCGAAAAAACATGTGATGAAAAGCCTCCCAACCGGGACCCAACCCGGAAAAAAAAGGACCTAAAAGAAATCAAAAAATCATTTTTGGAGAGTCGAGTTTTCCAAAGAAAAAATCATACCTTAGATCAAAAATGATGGAAACAAGTCTAGAAATGTTGCGAAAGTTTTCAACAAACTATACGAATCATTCCGAATCAGTGGGACCCAACGAAAACCAAGCATTTTCAAATTACAAGTTTCACCTGGATCATCTTCAGTGGCTAGTCTGGTATGAAGTACCTGATCTAAATCATTTTAGTCGAAATCCTTGTAAGAATTTGGAGAACATATGGGTCCCAAGTATCACCGACATTTGGCACCACGGATTTCTGTTTTTAAGAAAAAATGGCTTTGTCGAATATAATTCAACTTCAGATAACCATAGAAGACTAGCTACTACTCTCATCTTTCCCGGAAAATCCCCGCTTCATGTGGGTTTCCACTTCTCGCGTTTGTTTGTAGCTCTTGAACCCTCATGTTTTTTTGTTTTTTTTTCGCAGCCTTTTCCAGCTGTTCAGGATCAAATTTGCCTTCCGCCTGCATGGGCACAAGGAAAGCAGCTGATGCAGCTGTAATATTGGTGACCATCCCGAAATTAGTAAGACAATTGGAATTCATGGAAAAAGCAAAAACACCTAAAAAGAAAATCATGCAGCAAAATAAAAAAAATAGATGGTGCAACTGTGCAATTCACAGCTTTGATGTTTTTTCTAGTTGGTGGTTCCAACCCCTTTGAAAAATATTCGTCAAAATGGACATCTTCCCCAATTTTTGGTTTGAAAATAAACAACATTTGAAAGCACCTCCCAGTTTTTGATGGGTTCTTTATTCATCTTTCTTTTTGAAGACCTAGATCTACTTTTCACCTAGCAGGGAATCCTGGTGGGGACCCATGTGTAGCTGAACTATAGATTTGCTTAAGATAATTGAAAAATTAGTGAAACATGGTATCCAAATATGGTAAATGAATGGTGATTTACCATGGTAGAAAGATTGAAGGATATCTTTAAACTAAATCCGAAATCCAAATGAATCTTCCTGAAATGTCCTATCTCCAGACGTCATTTCCCAACATCATCCTTAGTGTACTGATTGGTTTTGAAGTTTGGATTCCGACGAGCAATTATCCGCATTCACGAGGAGTAAATAACTGACATGGCAATTGAAATTACCCTCTGGTAAACAAATACAGCAATGGAATATCCCCATGTTCAATAGGAAATACATCTTCAAAGGGTCTGCTCTCCATTGCTATGTTAACCTACCAGAGTGTACCCCTTTCAACATCACCATCCAACTACTGTTTTATGGACAATCACGGATCCAAATCCAGATGTGCATCAGTAAGAATTCACATGATAGTCACAGTTTGAGAAGAAAGTCTATGAGGAGCCAGGTTTTGCTGCAAAGTGTTCAATATGTTGGATGCTTTGAAACGGGTGCACACTGCTTGAAATGCAAAAAAAAACAGTCCCACTGGCCAAAGTGAAGATCAATTTTTTGGATGTTTGTTGAACATCCAACAAATTGATTAATCTGACTGGCAAATGTGGGACAGGGTTCACAGCCACTGTCATCTACATCCCGTATCAGTCAACTGCTTGCGGCTGGCTCCCCGAAATCACCTTAATACCCCCACTAGAAGAGAGTAATGAATTTGTGCTGTTTTCGGGATTCTGCCGAAACGTTTTTTTTTTTGAAATTCGAACCTTCACAACGGCTCCCCGGAAAAAACCTGCCTGGTTTTTTGGTTGGTTACCAAGTCGAGGTACTTGCATTGCGAGGCAAACAAAATTGCGTTTTTTTTTCAGAAAATAATCAATCGCAACATCCTGACACAGGTTTAGAACAGCCTGAGTTATGGAGGGGTTTTGGGGGGTTTGGTTTTTTCATCAATGAGATTTCAAATTTGGTATTTGTTGCAGTGTGGAAAAATGTGATGAAGATATCCTGACTGAATTCGTTTTTCTTGGGCATGTCCATCTGCCACTGAAATATTGATCTTGCCATTCTTTCCTCATGGTGGACAGGTCATCTGGACTTCTTTCCAAGATGTGTTGCGAGAGTTTCCAGCGGTGATGGTCAACGACAAGGCGACAAGGAGTCTTGCGAATATGGCCAAATGGCTCAAACATAAGGTACCATTCAATAACGCCCAAAGTTGGCGAAGTCGTATTTACTAAGTATATTGGTTGCACCAACACAGTTGAAAAATATGCTCATCCAATTGGATCATTTACCCATAGGCCTTTCAAAAAAAAACCTCTAAAACCATCACCTATAGATACAAATTGCCCAGAATAAATTGCATCATATTTTTGGATCGAGCTCCAAAACCCCCGAAACAATAGAATTGAATAGCATGAAAAAAAAAAATCTGCACTTTTGGGGTTTCGGGATGCCCTTGCATCATTCACCACGTTTTGGTTGTTTGTCCAGCTATGGATGAAATGTAACTTTGATCACTGCTACTGTTTGCCTGGGGGCTACTGTCTCGCCTGCTCATTTTCGTGAACGCAATCCGCCTCTTGCTGCGTGCTTCTGGCCGGGTTGCTCTGTCTCCCCTGCTCACTTTTCCCATGTTTTCTGGGATTGTCCGTGTCGGGTCCATCCTCCGGTCTTTCCTCCTGGTTTTGCCCTCCCCCCGTTCCTCGCTCGTTTTGGGTGGGACTGTGGTGAGGACGCGGACCTGGTTGCTACCGTTCGGTCTTGGCTGTGCTCTGTCCAGGATCGCTTGTGGGACTCCCGTTTCTCTGGGCGTCCTCCTGACCCCTTTTTCTAAGCCTGTCCTGGTCTTGTCTTCGTGTCCCTTCCAACGTTCGGTTTTAGTAATCCGCGGCTGGGACACTTCAAAGTTTGTCACTTTGTAAATGCTCATGCCACAACTAAGGTTTAGTTGGCTCAGTGCCTTCTTTGACTGGTTGTTGTCCTAATTCACTGAGGTTTCCTCGGAGTGTTTTCACTTAGGTTTCACTTAGGTTCCTTTAGTTCACTTCTTGCGGCTTTGATGTGGAGCTGCGCTGCGTCAACTACTTCGAGCTGATGCAGATATTAAAGTTATGGATGGATCATATATTCACTTTCTCAACTTCACCAAGCTGAATAAAGGATCGAACTCAAGGCTCTTGCTGGATAGGGGGAACGCTCCGTAATTTGAAACATAAAACAACATTATATATAAGATATATCCTTGTTTTGGATCTCTGAACAGGAGGTCTTAAAAAAGGCACCAATGTTGACCAACTTACCTGTCGCAGTGTATAGCTTGTGCACCTAAGAAAAGCCTAATGTAAAAAGATCTAAATCACATCTTCTTGAAAAAGATGAACACATCCAAAAAGAGCTTCACTTGCGGAAAGTCTGACACCGGTCCCACCCCACCAAAGTAACATATAAAATCCATCTGCCCAGAAGTCTTCTTTTCCGATTTGTTTAAGCTTCCGAACATACCACCATTGAAAGAGGCAGGCTGTGCTAATCCACCATACCTCACTGGAAACGACTCCCTGTTTTTCCCCCTTTCCAGGAGGGTTCAAGGATCTGAAGAATCCTGGTTGGTTGGGATGTCTTGATGTCATTCCTGTATTCTACCCCCTATTTGTTCGAAAACTTAATAGGATTTCATTCCCTAAATTTAACTAAATGACGTCAGGATATGTTAGTTAATGCCAACCTCTGCTGAGTTTTATATTTTGACCGCACATTTCGATACCCGCTACCATGTCAGTCAAAATGGTCTTCATAAATTCTGCTTTGAGGATACTTCAGGTACCTCATACCCCCAACAATCGACGTTCAAATGGTTTAGTATCCCCGAAATGAACCAACATCAAAAAAATATATGGAAATTACATCATCTATAACCATCAAACTCCAAAGATTTCCAAAGCAAGAACATTTGTTGTTTCTTTTTGCAACCAAAAAAAATGGCACGAAAAAAACATCGCCACTTGAGGTCATCACGTCGCAGCTTTGAGTGCTGCCAAAGTGGAGTCTGGATCTTGGTGCCCATGGGAGGCCAAACCTGTGGGGGATGGAAGGTGGCACGTATATCTATGCCAGGTGAATATCTGTTTATTAGTAACAATATATATATACATATATTTCATGTATGTTATTGTATATATATGGTATCTATAGTGTATATATCTGTTGCAATATCAGATTATATACACATATCATATATGTATGTAATTGTACAAATATTTTTTTTCACAGTTTCCAAGTTGTCCTTGAAAATATACAGAAGTTATTTGGGCCCATCACCTACCTCTTTGAAGTTGACATTGCCTACCTTTTTGCCTCTTAAGGTGTTTGATCCAAGTCTGACTGCTTGACTCATATGTATTTAACAATGGGATACAAATAATCCTGAAAGGAGACAGTGAGAACATGAACATCCTCCAACAAAAACCTACATGGTTTGCTACATGTCCCCCTTACACACCAAAAACTGCTGGATGATCATCATTTCAATCCCTTAAGCCGGTGATGTTTAAAACCGGCTTAACCCCTCCTGAAGAAAGGGACATTCATCGCAAGCCCTTCTTGAATGTGAACCTTGGATCCAAGGCTGTAAAACTAAGTGTCCCCTGGATTTGTTTTTTTTTGAAAATCCTTCGTGAAACAATGGCCCTTACGTTAACACTAAAAATGATGGTCGACTTGGAATCCCAGGGTATATCAATATATTATATATTTATCTATATATGGAAGCCTTGGGTGACTTGGTACTCCCTTGGCGTTGTGTCCAATCGAGTCATGACAGGAGAAGATTTGCACCAAATGTTCAGGTTGAAACAACTTCTCTTTTGGAAGCTTACAGCACCTTCTTCATGGGTCCCAAAGAATGTCGCCTGCTCCGGAAGAAGCATGCTGCTGGAAGAAGGGTCGATCCTCAGGATTGTGTGTTTGGATCTCAGCATCTCAAGCATGGTCGCCATGGATCTACTTGGAGGATCATCCCAGGTACCGTGGTGATCGAATCACCCCCATTAATATATAAGCCATGGGGGGTCCCAGCCACCCTTTTTAAGGGGAACATTCCCCGATCCGTAGCTGCCTTGTCACTCACCATGGGTATTAACCACTTACAAGTCCTGGGATGATCGTCCAAGTACAAGCTATATTTCAAGTGTTTCGGTCAATACTATGTGTTTGCTTATCCCCCTGCTCAGTAACAATTTTTAGGCTCGGGGATTCCTATAAACCTTCATTTGCCACTGTTACTGGGAGGAGGGACAACCCAAACATATTAAATAGGGCCTGTTCTGTTTCTTATTTTGATTGGAATATCAAAATGATTGATCATATTGGTTGTTGGCACTATCTACGGGATTCTGTTCTCGAATAGTAGCTGATTCTTCTCTTATACTTTTGGAATCTTCTATCGGGTACTCACTGTATATCCAAAAAACAACCCTTTCAGAAGCTCTGAGCTGATCACTTCTCTGACCAGTCCCTAGGATCCGGTCATGGCAAAAAGTCATTGGAAACTAGACAGATTTCACCACACCGACTGATACATTTCACCATGGTTTGGGGTGAGGCTATTCAACACCCCATTTTCATCCATCTTAGTCGAGGACACTGTTCAAAAAGTACAACTTTGATCATCCATGGCACTGAAACCCCAACAAACAGAGATTTGTTTACCCACAAACAAGTCATCTTGGTATCCACCAAAAAGATCCAAGTATCTTTGCAAATCCATCATGGTCATTCATGGTCCAGATCCGATCTTTTACCAAAAAAAACAGTTACACACTGCCTGAAACTAACATATATAGACCCTGAAAGTCAATGGTTGGAAGACCATCGTTTTCTTTTGGGGCCTGTCGTATTTTGAAGGGCTATATTAGTTTCAGGGAGGGTACTACCCAGAATGTCCTTTGAAAAATAGTGGTTGAAAACACTACCTTCCTTTTGAAATAGCCCTTTTCTACTGGACATGTTAGTTTTCTGGGGTGTAACCATCCATCACAAAAATCAAAACCCGCCGAGTCGCTACAAAGATGTAATCGATACGACTCCCTTCATTCTGATGTCGACGATTGCGATATTGATCCCAACCTCAACGGTCCGGTCCGGTGGAGCAAAATATCGAAAATCCAGGGGAAAACTTTTCCCCGGGAGATTTTCACATACCTTGGAAAAGGAAAAACATCCCTGTCGACATACCATGTGAAAATATTTTAGATACGCGTTGGGGCTCCAAAATACCTTCTCAGCAGGTGCTTCGATGTCTAGGGGAATCAATGCTTGGCTTGTAGCTGTTAGTTTTCGGGGGTTTAGTGGTAGGTGGTTTGGATTTTTCAGATTTCCTTATGAAAGGGTTCGATACTTACGGGTACCCGATTCGAATCCCAAACCACCAATTTACCATTAGTTGAACAAAAAAATGATGTTTGTTTCCTCTCCCTTTAAAATTGGGTGACTTTTTAAAAGGTTCCAGTTTTGGGGGAGGTGTAGGAAGCATCAAACATCTATCATAAGAAATGTCGTGGTCTTGACGAAGATTTGTTCCTGAATTTCGGTACAACTGGATCTCAATGCGAACTGCTAATCACTAGATAATCCAATCTGATTGGAGTCCATGAAGATGAAAATAAGGGACCACTGGATCATGATATGCAAATTTTTGGGACACATCATTTTCACAATCAATCATATATTGTCGTTGTTCTTACAATTCTTGTATTTTTATCCATTCTTTGACTAACCTGTGAACACTATACGTACATTCTTGTTCTAAAAAAAAAAAGGTCAAAGGCCTCCTTTGTTTTTGAAAATGTTTTAACTCGGGAACCTGGCAGGTGAAACGTTCTTGAGCTTTGGGATAGAATTCAGCAAAGGAATCAATCATGCCATTTCCATCTGTCAACACATCCTGGCAGAAAAAAACACGATGGGATCCCTTCTGCGAAAAACATCGAGTCACTTAAGGTTAACAAGAAAAAGGAAGCCACACAAATGTACCAAATGATAAGTGAAAAAAAGACATATTCAATATGATATATTTGTATAAAAATATATGCACCAAAGATCTGTGAAACTGGTTTCCAATCGAACGACTGGCTTTTCTCAACTGTTGAGACAGGTGATGTCGATATGTCCCGAGAAATTGGGACTTGGACTGCCCCAAATCCTTGTCTTAAAAACATCTCCAAAAGCTCCAAGTTGAAGAACAAGTTTTTCAAAATCAACACGGTAAAACTTCTACAAAATGAAAAACAGCCAAAGTTGAATATGAATAGAGCTGAAATCACGAACTTCATGGTGCTTATGTTTCTCGAATTTCTTCTTTCTCTCGGAATTGACGACGCTGCTCATATTGCGCAGGCAGAAAAAATGACCCTTGATAAAGTTCTCATCCCAGTTTGGTTGGTAAAACCGAGGAATCGCAAGTTTAAAGTTAAGGAATTGTCTTAGAACAGTAAACCACCACCAACCAAAAAAAACAAATAAACCCTGTTTACGGTGAATATATGGCGACTGACTAATAAATTGATTAAAATGTACATCTATATATATCGCCCCTTTTCTTCCTAGCCCCAAAACTCAACGAACCTAGCACTCGAAATCTCATGTTTTAATAAGAGATACATCTTCCACTGGTGGTCACACAACCCCTTTCCTCGCCTTCAGCCACTGCCTGGAGATCTGATCTGATGTGCCATCCCCCCCCTTTTTGCTTGACAGCCCCCTAAGCACTCCTGAAATTGAAACTTGGATATCCAAAATTGTTGTGTACAGGAAGTTACCTTTTGTAAGACCACTACTGTAGTTGTAGTGTCCATGCTCTTCAAATGTCAAATTTATAAGATCGTTTACTCCAAAAAACCCATGGTGGACACCTGTCAACCCATAAATACCTCCATTTTGGCATGTTTGTTGCTCTCTTTAGCCTGCCACTGAGGGCTGAAAATCTGGAACTCCAAACTTCCCTTCCACCATGACAACCCCATCCCGCCGTCCCGAAACGCTCGTTTTAAAAAATGAGGAATCCGTGATGTCATAATCAGCCATTTGCAGCATGTATGACCGAGCAGTGCCACGCCCTCCACTCGCATCTTTCACGCATCAGTGCAGGTGACGTGGTTTTCCGCCCAGAACTTCTTTCTTTTGCGATGCAGACGAAACGAATCTTTCTGAAAAATTGAACATTACAATTCTGGTGTCGGGTGAAGATAGCCAGGGTCTTCCAATGATGGTCTTTCCGCCTGCATCAACCTGGCAACAAAGACGGCTACAAAAGATCACGAATTCACGTATTTACTTGTGGATGATGCACGAATCTTATATCCATCCACTTTGATCGTGTCAACTTGTCTAATGGCAGACATCGCCGACAAGCGTTTCGCACTCGAACATGCTACTCGTGGACTCATGGGTTGTTGCAGTTTCGCATTTGGGCACAACCCCCATAGCAAGTGGTGGAAATTAGACCAACAAAAATCAAATGAGAAACAGTGACCTCAATGTGCGATTCAGAAATTTGAAACCTCAGTTTCTACCTTTACAGGAATTTCAATAGATATGTATACATAGTCTGCAATAGTTTTGAACATCACAGAATATACAGAATGTTTTTTAGACTAACTTCCACTCTTTTGCCCTTTGCTTTGTCATTGTGACTTCTGGAAGGGAATATTTTTCGGTCCCATATCGAAACCAGAACCACAACTGTCCTAGCGGCCATGGAGTTGGGTTTTGGTTGAACACTGTTATATTAGTTCACGGCAAAATTGTGAACGAACGAAAGCTCCACTTCGCATTTGCGAATTTCCCGGATTTTCAGGTGGTCAAACAGTTTATCACTGATCACACCTGTTGCACGACCCCTGCGGTCAGTCAGAACAAAAAGGAAAGGCCAAAAAAAAAAAGGCACAAGCACAACAAAGTTTCTGCTTGGTTTTGATAAACAATGAACAACAAAAAAATTACATCCATATGTCCAGGTATGATTGGATGTACGTCCATGTCGTACAGACTTCACTCCCTGCGGTTTGCAGAACGTGGTTTACCCGCCTCCCAGCCTCGCTTTCAAAGGACTGAAGGGAACGTCACCAATGACTAGAAAATGACTTGATCCACATGTGTTCATTAAAAAGGTCAGAAAAAGAGTGGGGTGTGGAAGTCAATTTTCCTCCTTTGTTGCATCCAATTTTTAGCCCTTTGAACAAATCAATAACTCGCCTGAACCAACAGGTTTTTTCCCATTTCCTTGAGCAAAGCTAAAGGGGGACGGGTGGAACGTTTTCCCTTGGCTACTCGTCCTTAAATCCAGAACTTCAGGACCATCTTAGAGAGATCCTGTTGACGAACGCTTGGCATCATCTCTTCTTGTACGCTTTGAAAGGTTTCAGTGAGATGGTTCGGCATGTCCATCTTAATGAGATCAAACAACATACTCACGGTCATTCCTTCCAAAGCACGGTATAACTGGCGAAGTTCGTGCATCTTCAAAAAGGTTGACGACGAAGGACTCGAAGTAGGACTTGACATTGGGCTGTTCTGCGGGTCCGTGTCGTTGGAGATTTGGTGGGTTTCCTCATCTTTCTCTGTCTCGCCCTGGGCCAAACTGAGTTGATTTAGCAAGCTTGGGATCAACTGGGCCACTTGGGGATCCTCAATCTGCATGAGCTTCCGCAGAAGAATAGGCACAACAATCGTCGATCTCTCACCTGTGACAAGCCAAACATGTTTTACGTAGTTCACACCACTTGCAAATATATATCGTATACATATATTCTTCAAGATCAATAGAAACTATTGTGTGTAATCATTTATGTATGTACTCAAAACTAACATTGCATGATGAAATTGTAAGAATGTCACCAAGCTGGAATCCTACAAATTTCAGGATATGAATGTGATTCCTTGTATCAACTTCCTTTCGGGTACGATTCAGCACCCTGATGTCGCGAAAACGATTCGGAGATGGATATATGATTGATATGATTAAATAAAACATAATTTATATATTAGCTACCCCCCCCCAAGATCTACCTTTTTTGTTTTTGTTGTTATTTTTGCTTCTGCAAAAAGCATTGGAAGATTAACGGAAAAAGAAGCAGCGGCCATGGCACGGAGGAATAAAGAGAACAGGAGTTTCTGCAAATACTCGAGCTAGACAATCTTGCAGGGAAAGGTATGTCAGAGGCTTGACTTGGAGGGGACTGATTTGGTACGCACAAGTACACGTACCAGCCCGGTACTGCTCCTGGGTACCAAGTGAAAAGCGTATGGTAAATAAACTGAGTTTGGTCCAATACATGTATAGTATATGGTACCCCCTATTCACAAACCAAGGCTTCGGAGGAATGAGCAAAAATGCTTTAAAACATTTTAAAACCGTGTGAATACCAGTCAAAACACATTTTTCGGAAGAGAGGTTTTCTTGTGAAACAGAGTTTTTTCAAAGTGAGGGGGGATTAGAAAGAAAGTGGATCATTGGGAAGAAGGTTTGTGGAGAAGAATATGTTTTCTTTAAAGTACTGACTACTCAGGAAAGAACTGTTGACACATAAACTTCTCTTGGAATAGTAGGGCTTTCTTTAAAGATCAGATTCTTTTGGAATGAAAAGTAAATTACAGGGACAGTGTTTGTTAGAAAGAGTGGGTAGTTTGAAAGAAATTGTTTATGAGGAAGAACTTCTGCAAGAAAGGCTAAGGCCCTTTTCAAAGATTGGATATATTTATAAAAGGAATAGTTTCTAAGGAAAAAACTTCCAAATGAAGAAACAGGCTCTCTGTAAAACGTTTTTTTTCAAAAGAGAAGAAAAAGGGAATTATATGAACAGAACTAGTAGGAAGGAGGGCTCTCTTTCAAGAAAAAATGCTACTCAGAAATAGAGCAAATTGTCAGGACAAAGGTTTATTAAGAAAAGCAAATTATTAAGTGTTCTTCAAACAACGGACTACTTAGAAAAAAACAGTTGACACATATAAAGTGTTCTTTCTACAATGAAAACAAGAAAACTTGATACATGTGGGGAACACGCTTTTTTTGAAGAGTAGGGCTTGGTTCCAGACAAATCCCTCTTCAAAAATCAAGGATTTGGAGGAATGCGCAAAATTGTAAAAACACGTACATACCCGTAAAAAACAAAACTGGTAGATCTTTGGGGGGGGGTACCATATATTTATGATATACATTATATAAATATATACATAGTGTGGTTTCAACCCATTCAAAAATGCTTCCTTGTTGCACATAGTTGTATACGAACATTCATGCGTATAATCTCTACAGATGACCCCCCCCTTTACAACAGTTGTAGCGACACCTGTTTGGCATTTTCAATGTGTTGACCTTCACCTGCTGTAAAAAAAAACGGGATTCTCTATCCCATACCATCAACGCATTGAATATTTACCTACATTTACCATGAATCTAAGCCAAATGTAGGTAAATATTCCATACATGGAGCATATGGGCATTGAAAGGGAAATCACTTGAGTTCCTATGGAAGTCCGGCCCCCGGTCAGTTGCGGCCAAAGGACCTGCGGTTGCATGCTGCATGATCTGTCGCTGTATCTTGTTCAACTTCTTCTTCTTAGGATGCACAAAGTGACCTCATAGAAAACTCTGCTTTTCCCACGTTCAACTTATTTTTTGTTCCTGAAAGCCGCAGAGGAAACTGAGATGGCAATAGAACAAAATAGACAAAAAACGTCTTTCTTGGTAAATGCCATGAACAAAATGCAGGTTTTTCGGTGAAAAAGTGTGTAGTGTCGAGCGTTTAAGGAGATGAAGATGTTGGTTGCAAGCAAATCAAGTTGAATCTACCTCACGTAACCTAGCTGCAATAGTCACAGTCAATGCCATTGGAGCATGAACCGTTCTTCATCATGTAGATACAAGGCGCACGGCACAAGTCCTGGGAATCCATTGGCGCGACAAAATTCGCTTTACGATTGAAACCCACAAGCTTCATTTTTAGGGGTTACAAATTACAAATTATAACCCTAATATGTTTGTGGCTTAAAACCTTCATTTTTCTTGGTTTTGGGGTCCAAGGGTAGGGAATGCTTTTTGCCAACCGTAAGTACGCCAACCTGTTGGGGATTCGAAACGTTCACAAAATCAACTCAAATGCAAATGTACTACAAACCATCTGTTCTACGGTCACTTGTAACAATACCGTTGCATCTCCTGAAGAATGACGTAAGATATGATTAGGAAACAATTTAATTACATAAGCCCTAAGATACTTGGTGCAGCAGCAGCACTCTGTCGAATTACTAAAAAAACAACCCCCATGCCGTGCCATGACCGTGCCTGCATTAATTCGAGGATGCTCGCAGTAAAAAAAAACAGCACTGTCCAACGATGGAATTTCACGCTGTCGACGTTCCAGAACTGCAAATTGTAAAAATGGAGAAATCGTTACTTCATTGTGAGGACTGTGAGGACGAATCATTCTCGCTGGTGCCGTCCAAAAAATATCGGAAAAAAAAAGTTCCCCAAAGAATGGGGGGTTGTTATAGCCTCAAAATGGTTCATACCTAAAAACATCTCCCTGGAATTTATTATCCAACATTGTGACCTCGTGTTGTTTAAACGATGACCCACGGCCGAGTATCTGGATGCCCCATGGAGCCAAAACTCAAACTCTGACCTGGATCCAACCCAAGGGGATAAATTCATCCAACCATTGACGGGAATCCTTGTGTCATGGGCATTCTTGAAGCCCTTCTGAGTTGATAAGTTTATTCCCCTAGGAAGGAAGAACGAAAATATCAACGTTAAGGTCTTCGAACTAATTTTTCTGCCTGTTGTCTTGTTCACCGTTTTTGATAGGGGGAAGTTTGAGAAACATTTGATCACTCGCAGGTCGTGTCATACAATATCTCCATGAATCGTTAGTACCAGATGCCGGTGACCATTCAAAAAATCTGCCAGAAAGGCACATGTCAACTTAATTTCTTGGCTGATTCGTGGATCAAAGCGTAGTTCCCGACATGCTCTGCCGCATTCCCCACTCCCGATCTTCTTTCTGCTTGAAATCAACAAGTTGTTGTACTTTAAAGGCACTTATTACCCATTAGTTACTTAAGGCTTTCTTAAAGGTGACAAAAACATCCCAACTCCATGGGTTGTAATTGGGCCCCGGATTGTTGTCCAATCTTTTTGTTCCGAAACTTGAGATCTTTGTTGGGTCAACACTTTTCCCTGTGAATCTCACAACGTTTGGACGAGGTTTCATTAAGGGGGATCACTATATGGCTACCTTCTTGGGGTGGTTTAATCGGACCGTTAGCGGCTATGATTTGTAGAGATGTGGACTAATGTTGCCAGTGTTCTATGGATTTGAAACGAGATAGTTGAGAGAGATTATCCACTTGGTGATTTCAACCCATTTGAAAAATATTAGTCAAATTCCATCATCTCCCCAGGTAAAGGTAAAGTATGGTAAAGTAATGGTTAAGTAAAAATCAAACATGTTTCAAACCACCACCTAGGACCTAGTTATCTATGTGGTGAATCTTGGTCTTTAACACTCAGCCCTTTGGACTCGAATTTCACAACCCAAATCTTTGGACTTGTAATCCAGGTGGATTCCCTGGTTCCTGGAATCACTCAAACAAAAAACTTCAACTAATTCTTAATTGATGTTCATTCGTGGTTTGGGCTGGTGGTTTGGGATTCTAGGGTGCCCCTAAGTAACAATCCCTTTCACAAGCGGATCCCAGAATCCAAACCACCAACCCAAACCACCAATTAATCGTTAGCTGACTGAAATCATCCACAAAAAAACGACACGACTCTTCACAATCTTCTCACAATTCTTCGCCACAAAAACCAACAGTTCTTCCCAATATGTCTTGCCAACATCGCAAAACAAACTTCCCTGGTCCACCCGAGACTCGCCTTCACACATGGGAAGGGAGCCGTCTCTGGTGGCGTGGGACGGAGCCTCTGTCTCTCAAGCCACTGGAAGGAAGTTTTTTGAACCAAAACTCACCAGAAATGCAACGGAAATGCACTCCTGTCCGAAATTGCAGGGTTGTGTTGTTGTTGTTGTTGTTGGATGAATTTCACCTTTTTTGGATGTCTTTAATGGAATTTTTGCATATTCAGGCTGTCCATTTTCTCATTTTGCATGTTAGTTGGGATGTAAGACCATTTGCAACCCTTCCAGGAACTAGGAATTTGAAAACTTGATTCGCTGAAGCTTTTTAGTGAAAACCAATCTGCGGAATCACTACAAACAAATTTCACTCAGAAACTTTCTACCTTCCACAGATTCCTGGTTGGTTTAAACACGGAAGTCCCATGATATTCATAATCCCTAGACAGCTTCGAATATGTAATCCCGTATCAGCCGTATCATGAATCGAATCAGGGTTTTTGTTCGCCTATTCTAGGCATGTCCCTAAGTCTCACGTTCAATTCCAGAATTCCAAGGATAGGAATATGATTGGCACCAAAAGTTCTTTGAGATAATGAATTCGGTGATAAACTGTGACAGGCCGGTGATGAGTTTCTCACCGGGCTCCCACCAAAAGGTTTGTTGCCTTCAATAGAAACTAGGGAGGGTATATGTTCTTCAGCCACTGCCTGAAGATCTGACGTGCCACCCCCCTAGGTGCTTGACAGCCCCCTAAGCACTCCTGAAATTGAAACTTGGATGTCAAAAATTGTTGTGTACAGGAAGTTACCTTTTGTAAGACCACTACTGTAGTTGTAGTGTCCATGCTCTTCAAATGTCAAATTTTATAAGATCGTTTACTCCAAAAAACCATGGTGGACATCTGTCAACCCATAAATACCTGCCACTGAGGGCGTTTCAAATCTGAGGGTTTTTTCTCGACTTCAACATCGCCTGAATTCCCATGAACTGCTTCCACCCATTCCACCAACGGAACGCTCATTTCAAATACGAGCAAAGTGTGTCATGATCAGCCATTTGGAGCCAGGACTTAATGAGTTCCACGCCCTACACTGACATCTTTCACGAATCAGTGCAGGTGACATGCCCTCTAAATGCCCATCCCCCAAAGGAAATCCCACGAATGCCTGGGTTTTTAACGATTTACCCATTACACTATAGCCGTCACTTGAGCCTTTTTCGATGCAGACGAAACGAATCTTTGTGAAAATTGAAATATTACAAACAATTCTGGTGTCGGGTGAAGGTAGTTCATGATGCTTGATCAGCGTTCAATACTTTAAGGCTTCTAGATCCAGGTGCCCTTGCTTCTAAGCATCATTCTTCTCATTAGCCAAAAAACAAATATTAAGTCATGAAAACACAGATAATATTTCAATCAAAAACAACCATCAAGAAAAGAAAAGTGGGGAGAAAAAAACATAAGGTAATTACCATGTTATCACACATTATACATATATCATCATATATCATATTCTGTGTATGATATGATACTCATTAACAAAACCCAGTGGTTGGTTGCTTCTATAGCTAAGGTCTTCCAATGATGATCATTCCGTCTGCATCGACCTGGCAAGAAAAACGGCTACAAAAAAGACACCCAAAGTTTGATGGTTTTTCTTGAGGCAAAAAAGTTCCAAGTTTTGCTATGCAAAACCATCATTTATTTTGTGAACACATCTCAGAATCTTTTAAAGGATTACTGTACTTGTGAATGATGCACGAATCGTATATCCATCCAATTTGAAGGTGTCAAACTTGTCTCATCGCAGACATTGCCGACAAGCGTTTCGCACTCGAAAATGCTATTCAGGGACTCATGGGTTGTTGCACTTCCACGGTTGGGCACAACCCCCATCGCAAGTGGTGGAAATTAGACCAACAAAATCAAATGAAAAACAGTGACCTCACTGTGCGATTCAGAAATTTGAAACCTCAGTTTCTACCTTTACAGGAATTTCAATAGATATGTATACATAGTCTGCAATAGGTTTCGAAATTTTTGAACATCACAGAACGGTTTTGTTTTACTAACTTCCACTCTTATACCCTTTGCTTCGTCATTGTGACTTCTGGAAGGGAATATTTTTCGGTCCCATATGGAAACCAGAACCACAACCGTCCTTTAGCCCATCCGGCCATGGAGTTGGTTGGGTTTTCAGGTGGTCAAACAATTTATCACACCTGTTGCACGACCCTTGCCGTACAATTTCTCCAGAGTTCCAAAAAAAAGCCAACAAAATCAATACGCCCATCACAACCAAAAAAGAACAACGGTTCAACACAGTTTCTGCTTGGTTTTGATAACCAATGAACAAAAGATTACATCCAAAGTGCAGGTATGATTGGATGTACGCCCAAGTCGTACATCCGCCCCCAAGAGTCAAAAGAACGCCACCGAGAAACGCATCGCTAATAAGCTCCCGTTGCCCAAGAAAATGACTTGATCCACATGTGTTCATTAAAAAGGTCAGAAAAAGAGTCGGGTATAGAAGTCAATTATCCTCTTGTTTCATCCAAATTTTAGCCCTTTGAACGAATCAATAATTCCACTGAATCAACAAGGTTTTTTCGATTTTCCTTGAGCAAAGCTAAGGGGGTCTCAGATATCCCTCCAAAGCGGCACGGGTGGAATCCACGGCACGGCACTTGTCCCTTGGCGCCTGCCCTTGAATCATCTTAAATCCAAAACTTCAGGACCTTCTTAGAGAGATCCTGTTGACGAACGCTTGGCATCATCTCTTCTTGTACGCTTTGAAAGGTTTCAGTGAGATGGTTCGGCATGTCCATCTTAATGAGATCAAACAACGCACTCACATTCATTCCTTCCAAAGCACGGTGTAACTGGCGAAGTTCGTGCATCTTCAAAAAGGTTGACGACGAAGGACTCGAAGTAGGACTTGACATTGGGCTGTTCTGCGGGTCCGTGTCGTTGGAGATTTGGTGGGTTTCCTCATCTTTCTCTGTCTCGCCCTGCACCAGACCGAGTTGATTTAGCAAGCTTGGGATCAACTGGGCCACTTCGGGATCTTCAATCTGCATGAGCTTCCGCAGAAGAATAGGCACGACAAGTGTCGATCTCTCACCTGTGACAAGCAAAAATGGCATTCAAAAAGTAGGGCTGGCGTCTACCAAACAGTTCTTGCGTAGTTCACACCACTTGTAAATATATATCGTATACATATAGACTAGAGCATATATGTACTTCAAGATCAATAGAATCTATAGTACATAATATACTCAAAACTAACATTGCATGATGAAATTATTAGAATGTCACCAACCTGGAAATCCCCCGCAAATTTTAGGATATGAATGTGGTTTTTGTCGTATCAACTTCCTTTCGCGTACGACGTACGATTCGGCACCATGATGTCACGAAAACGATTCGGAGATGTAAAATGACATATACATATTGTGGTTTCAACCCGTTCAATTTTTTATTTGTCAAAATTGGAATTTTCCACAAGTACTTGTGAACATGAAAAATGGTTGAAAACCACCACCCTGTTGCACATAGTTGTATACGAATTTAAGCCAAATGTAGGTAAATATTCCATACATGGAGCATATGGGCATTGAAAGGGAAATCACTTGAGTTCCTATGGAAGTCCGGCCCCCGGTCAGTTGCGGCCAAAGGACCTGCGGTTGCATGCTGCATGATCTGTCGTTGTATCTTGTTCAACTTCTTCTTCTTAGGATGCACAAAGTGACCTCACAGTAACTCTGCTTTTCCCACTTTCAACTTCTTTTTTATTTCTGAAAGCCCCGGAGACATCTGAGATGGCAGTAGAACAAACTGACAAAAACACTTGTTTTTGATAAATGCCATGAACAAAATGCAGGTTTTTCGGTGAAAAAGTGTGTAGTGTCGAGCGTTTAAGGAGATGAAGATGTTGGTTGCAAGAAAATCAAGTTCAATCTACCTCACGTAACCTAGCTGCAAAAGTCACAGTCAACGCCGTTGGAGCATGAACCGTTCTTCATCATGTAGACACAGGGCGCACGGCACAAGTCCTGGGAATTCATTGCAAGAGAATTCTTTAAAGGTATAGATGAAATCCATCATATTTCTATGGCTTAAATCCTTTTGGGGTCCAAGGGTAGGGAATGCTTTTTGCCAACCCTAAGTAGGCCCACCTATTGGGATTGTCTTACATTTAAAACTCTTCCGTTTTTGTAGATCCCAGACATTCAAGGTGTGCAGGATAACCATTGATTTGAAATGTTTACAAAATCAACTGGTCAACTGCAAATGTACTGGAAACAATACCGTCGCATCTCCTGCAGAATGACGTAAGATTAGGAAACAATTACATAAGCACAAATACTTGGTGCAGCTAGGCACTCTGTCGAATTACAACCCCCATGCCAACATGATCGTGCCTGCATAAGGAAACAGGACAACAACGATGGAAAACGCTTCCTGTTCCAGAACTGCAAATTGTGTAGGAGAAATCGTTACTTCATTGTGAGGACGAACCATTCTAGCTAAGGACTTTCCAGCTTTCGGTGGAAAGTTATCAATCACTAGTCTCCTCAGGGAAAACTTTGATCTTAATCTTGAACCTTCAACACCCCCACAAATAAAACCGGAAGAAAAAAAAGGTTCCCCAAAGAATGGGGGGTTGTTGTAGCCTCAAAATGGTTCAGACTTAGAGACATCTCCCCGGAATTCATTATCCAACGTTGTGACCTCTTGTTGTTTAACGATGACCTCGTTTGGCGTTCTCATCTGACCCACGGCCGAGTATCTGGATGACCCATGGAGCCAAAACTCAAACTCTGACCTGGTATCGAGCCAAGGGGATAAACTCATCCAACCATTGACGGGAATTGAATAATCCTTATAGGATCCATGTATGGTATATTTACCTATATTTACCTACATGTGGTTTGGGATTCTAGGGTTCCTCTAAGTAACAATCCCTTTCACAAGCGGATCCCAGAATCCAAACCACCAACCCAAACCACCAATTAATCGTTAGCTGACTGAAATCATCCACAAAAAAACGACACGACTCTTCACAATCTTCTCACAATTCTTCGCCACAAAAACCAACAGTTCTTCCCAATATGTCTTGCCAACATCGCAAAACAAACTTCCCTGGTCCACCCGAGACTCGCCTTCACACATGGGAAGGGAGCCGTCTCTGGTGGCGTGGGACGGAGTCTCTGTCTCTCAAGCCACTGGAAGGAAGTTTTTTGAACCAAAACTCACCAGAAATGCAACGGAAATGCACTCCTGTCCGAAATTGCGGGGTTGTGTTGTTGTTGTTGTTGTTGTTGTTGTTGCTGTTGTTGGATGAATTGTCACCTGTTTTGGATGTCTTTAATGGATTTTTTTGCAGATTCAGGCTGTCCATTTTCTCATTTTGCATGTTAGTTGGGATGTAAGTCCATTTGCAACCCTTCCAGGAACTAGGAATTTGAAAACTTGATTCGCTGAAGCTTTTTAGTGAAAACCAATCTGCGGAATCACTACAAACAAATTTCACTCAGAAACTTTCTACCTTCCACAGATTCCTGGTTGGTTTAAACACGGAAGTCCCATGATATTCCTATAATCCCTAGACAGCTTCGAATATGTAATCCCGTATCAGCCGTATCATGAATCGAATCAGGGTTTTTGTTCGCCGGGCTTCTAGGCATGTCCGTAAGTCTCCCGTTCAACTCCAGAATTCCAAGGATAGGAATATGATTGGCACCAAAAGTTCTTTGAGATGATGTACTCGGTGATAAACTGTGACAGCCCGGTGGTGAGTTTCTCACTGGGCTCCCACCAAAAGGTTTGTTGCCTTCCAACGAAGTTGAGGTCGAGGTAAAGGCCCCTGAAAATAGGCCGCCTATTCCCAACAGGATCCTCATCGTCTTCCAACAAGCATCCATTTTTAGGTGCTTGATGGTGCTTGTAATGTTGGGTTCTTGGTTTCAGGGGCCGAAAAGTGAGATTCTCCCCGTTTTGAATGGTTTAATTCCACAAAAATCGACCTTCAACTCGCAAAAAAACGACGGTCAACATGGTCCCAAACGCCTCAAAGCTTCAACGGAAGAAGATTGACATCTCTCCACCTCACTTCCGCCCAACAAAAATCGGCCAAGGTCCGGGAATCGGAAGTGATTCAAGAGATGAATCACACCACGTTTGAACACTGAGAGTTGTTGAGAAATCTGGCAATCCCATCCATTTTTCTGCATAGTCACCATAAGGAATACTATAGGGCAAAAATGGCATGATTCGTTTGGGAACCACCTGATTAAACTATCACAACTAAGTGATGATGCAGAATTTCGGCGAAGCACTTCACTTTTGCTACCCGTTTCTTTAGACCTACATCTATCAAGGTGACAGAAATGAATCTAAATGACCTGGTTTGGAAACGAAAAAAACTGTGCATTCAAGTCGGCAAGTCGGGACATCACCTCAATTGAAACCAAGACTTGACTTCAACTCTTAATTTTAGTTCTTCAAATCCAGGGGGGGTGTTTTCGATTCAAAACTTTCTATGGAAACACGTCAAGATCAAATTATTTGTCGGTGTTCGCGCAAACTCCAACGAACTGTTGCGTCACTTGGGTCGTTTGAGCAAATCGAGCTACACATCGAAAACTCATACAGTTGATGGTACAACCAGCTGTTTTGAGGAACATCACATCCCTGGTTTTTCACAGGCTTAGTTTCATATATAAACTGGTGGTTCGCCGACTTTTCTGAACCATCAACAGCAGGAACATAAAGGAAAATATTTCCCACGTGTCATTGTGCCGCCCTTTTTTTTCATGTTGATGATTCCCAATCACAAGCACCACAGGTTTCATTCATGCCACCCGCCAACCATGCGGTTGGTTGGTAGCGAGTTGAGTTGTTAAGTGGGTCTTGGACTCAATATTATGCAACTACAGCTGGAGGGGTGCAACTCTTTAGGTCCTTTAACCTTAAATCCGAACCAAAAAACAAATAACAGCCATTTGAAGCCATTGTAACCTGGCCAGGCGGCCATGGGCCATATCTGTATACATTAGAGAAACATCTGGTTTTCATGTAAATGTTTTTGGGAAATATCCCAGATATTTTTTTTAAGCACCGAAAAACCCTCAGCAATGCTGAAAGGCTGGAGCCCCATTTCATGGGTGATTCCCCCGAGTGGGGGAAACTCCAGAATTTTCCTCAGCGATGTGGAACTCCTTCTTTGCAAGGAAAAAAAAAACGGATGGGCTCCAAAAAGAGAGGCTTTTCAAGTCGTAAACGGCCACTGCTCCACCACATGCAGGACGCGAAAAAAAACACCTGGCTGATAAGGAAGTGGCATGCCTCACTACTAACCTGGAAAACTCCAATGATCACCTTTTCACCACCACCTTCCAAAAGAGGTGGGGCAAAACCCTCACAACCCGGGTTGTGGGGCTCCAATATTTGGCCAGCAGCGGACGCTTATAACTCTCACCCCTGAAGATTGGAAATTGCAAGGCCAACAAATTATCCAAGTTCAGCTATGTCAGGCTATGCCTGTGCTGACTCATCGGATCTGGCCAAGATCGTCATGGAAATGTGGCTCAATGCCATGTGGCCCAGTGATTTTTTGAACATCAGGGATGAACTGGAACCCCCTTACTGGTTTATGCAATGGCTGAGTCTTGGTGAAAGTGTGATCTCTTATGCGTCACATTATGAACATGCACAAAGTGGCTGTTTCATTCCATTTTGTAGATAGAGAACTTTTGAGACCATGTCAACAAAACAACGATGTGGTGAATCGGAACCTGTAGCTGCCCCTTGGCTTCTAGAATAATTCTAGATTTGAGATATCCATCCCTATAGCTCAGTGTCTACATCACTCTCAACTGGGCAAACACTTAGACATGGCAATAGATTCCCATGTTCACTGCAGCGTGATGCAGTAAGGCTCTGATACGAAGGTCTTCTCCGAAATTCCAACACACATGATCACAAGAAAACCATCCAAAATCCTTGTCTCGTTTCATGATCAATTGAATTCTCATACTTACATCTTCAATCTTCATCATTGCGAACTTTCAAGCACACAACTTTCCTTTCATATCCCCCGGTGTGTTGCGTTGCGGCACCGGTTGGGTTGCTCCGAACAGGAACGACGCGCCAAATCCATCGACAAGGCTTCGTTCAGGATGCCTTGTCCCGGGATGCTGGTGAACCACGAAAAACCATCACTTGCCACTGGGAGACTCAACTCAACTTGTAACTTAAATAACTTGTAAAAACAACTAACTTGCATGTTTGTGACAAGCAAACACAAACCGACCACTCTCTTAAGTGTACACGCAACTGAGCAGTGGCAACCCAAACCCATGACTTTTTTTGATTCTGGTCGGTTTTCTTGGATCCTGATTTCATGGCCGTTTTCTTCATCCTCATATATCTGGAGTATATACTTATAGTCCCTCTATTTTACCCAAATCAAATTTTCGGTCACTGCTCACACGCACACACATATACGTATATTTTTTAATACTATATAATAATTACATTCACAGTAACATATATATGTGTGTGTGTGTCTAGCTGCGTTTCTTCTCCTAAAACTATACCCATTTCTATGTGTTTTAGAGGGCTCCCTTCTGGATTTCTATTCCTACCATTTCTTTGTGTTTTCAGAGGTTTCCTAATTTCGACACACATTCATATCACATACATAGTCATACGTTCTCAAAAAAAACACTGGAAAAGGCTGAAAAAGAACATCATTCTTATTTTCCAATGTGGTTTTGATAAGAAAAAACAAACAGAAAAAAGCATCTATTCAACCTATCTATACGGGATGTTTTAATTGAGTTAACGCTGTTCTAATATAGTTCTTCATCTCACCACCTGAAGATTGTTGACCAAAACTTGCTGAAAACTCAGCTGTCCTTCCTGAAAGATATTCCAACAAAAATTGGACATCTTCCCCCTTCTAGACCTGTGAAACACGAAGCACCTTTGTTTTGGAAAAAAAACAAACACGAGGGTTTTCCAAAACCCAACATTTTGTTGGGAGTTAAGATTTTTCAACCGACCGAAACTTGCCATAAATTTGCGGGTCGGAACTTAAACCTTGCCGATTAGGTACCCTTTGCCCTTGATAAATCCTTTGGAGTTGGCAAGTTGCAACAGATCCGGATGAACTTTACATTGGATCTACCCCCCCCCCGGCAGGTTCCAGGATTCCCAATCGTAGCTGCAAATGAAGGTTTGGTGGTTGGGAACCCCAACTATGTACGAATGCTGACGATTGCATCCTGGTGGTGA
>DF244550.1:0-25833 GCA_000507305.1 Breviolum minutum Mf 1.05b.01 | reverse complement strand
CTATATTCCTAGCCCTGTGGGTCACTTGTGGCCAACAAGGGCAAACCATGGAAGCATCACCTTCAAATTTTGTTGCAGACATGTGAGATGAAGCCTTGCACATGATTGAAGCATGCCTGTATGTGCCTGAGGAGGGTCGTTGTTTGCAAGAATTTAGCATGAGAGGTTTATTGAGACATGTGGTTGTTGTCGTGATGTATTTCCAGAGTGTTTTGCATATGATTGGACCTGTTTTGATGTCAGACTTCTCTTATGCGAGTCAGCTTTTCGTGTTTTTTTGCTTTTGAACCGTTGTCATATGGTTGGGGCCATGTTGGTGAGATTTGAAGCAGTTAATTTTTCTTGAGATTTTTCTCCTCGGGGATCTCATCGGGACACAAGTTTGTCGCCTTTTTTTTCCCCCGAAAAAATCCAGGCCAAATGCCATCCTCAAGCCATCCAAATGGCTTCAGAAATCGTCCCCTAAAAATCCCCGAGTCCAATTCCTGTCAGGTGCCATCTGTTGCTTTATCGCCTCCACCTGTTCCAATGGATACCTTTACGGAGGTTTCCTGGGTAAATTTTTTGGCAGTGGGAAACTTTGAAGCTGGTGGGAAAATCCCAGGTAGCACATGCAAAACTCATTGAATTTGTTGAATTCCAAGAAGTTGAAAGGGGGGGTTGTTGTGTTTTATATACTTTACATGAAAATCCGTGAACATTTCATTGTATCTTCAACTTGTGAAATGTAGACTGATGTAGTTCATGTGACTGTCAAAACTTGTCCTTTCAGAACTGGTTTACCGGAAATCAGTGATTTTGATCTCAGATGACAAGGCGAGACTGTAGACTAATTAGGGGGGATGTGCAATATTCATTGTTGAGGAATCACAAATCACCCAGAAACATCCAACACGTAAACCCAAACCCATTTGCCATCATTTCCAGTCGTGCTATTCCAATCGAATCCCATCCGATGAGGGAATGCGGCGCCGCTTGCGTGATCTCATTGCGATGTGGTCTTCAAGTGCCAGTAACGTGCATGTTGGGATGCCTAGAGCGGGGGAATCAGTCGCTACTACGATGATGAGATTCATGGATTTTACAACTATAACCGCAGGTCCGAGGAAACAGCGACAAATCAATGAAGACAGTTTAGGGATGACAGGTGGTTGCTTCAGATGGATGTTGATTGTTCACTTTGTCCAGGAGGATGGATTTCATGAGTCATCCGCAAGAAAAACAGTGTGTTTTATGATTTTATGTTTTTTTTGGGTGAAATCTCTACACTTCATCGACGATAAATGTGGAATGAGACTTTCAACGACATGAACCAATGAACCTATGAGTTTTTTTTTGCTGCCTTGCATCGCTTGAATGAATTTTCTAAGTGGACATGGCACCGCTCATCATACAACCTGATATTGAGGCCTTCGTGGACCCTGGGCACTTCATTCCTATCACCTGTACCAAATCCTGGGATGCCGACAGGTCAGCGCGATGGGATTTTTTGATGCTATCAACAAAAGACAACGAAATGTTGCGAAGAAGAGACTTCCCCCCTTGTGGTAACCCCTTGGTCATTTTGGATCAAGTCAAGCAAAAATGACGAAAACTAATGACTACCTCAAAAGCATTTTGAGTTGAGTCCTTTTGTTTTTCCCTTTCAAATCTTCCGTTGCCTCATAGGATTGGATTCCGACATTTCCCAGGCTTCACTTTTCCCCAGCTGGTTCTCAGCTCTTGGGCCAGCAGCTGGCGCAAACGGTCCGGGAAACCCAGCCTGCATCATTCACGTTTTAAACCCTCAAAAAAGTGGTGGAAAAGTGGGGGGGGGGGATTCATTCAACCCCTGGCATTTGACCCAACCATTTCAATTTGGTGAAACACAAAAATCATCTTACAGTAGATGAAATGAAAACTAGTAAAGGTTGGGTGATTTAGAAAGATTAATCCAAACTTCACTGTGTGGTAGTTCGATTGGAGTCCTAATATAGCTTTCTATTTTACAAAGTTTTAGAACACATCGTCTAGTAAATGACAAAGGCAGGGGTGCAACAAAATCAACGAATCCAGTTTTTCAAGGTAACTTTTTGTTGTGCTCAAAATCATCCTCCCCCTATTTTCCCCCTGAATCTTGTCGAAGTAATTCCGGAGCCCAACGATTTGGATGTTACTCAGATCCATGTATCAAACCTCTGGAAAGGTACTGCCCCTTTTGCGACGTGGGCGCTGCTGAATGACAAGACGAGGACCGAAGGTGTCCCGAGAAATTCCCCCCTTTGTCCAAGGTGATTTTTGGTGTTTCGAATCAAGTCAAAAAAACATGTCACATGTCTATATACCTAGCAGTGTTTGGTAATGGGGTTAAAAACTCAATGACCATTTTGAAACTTGAAACCTGATTGTCAGGGCCTTACTTCGAAGCAGAATTGGCTTGAAGCTTTTAGAGTATACAGGTCGAACCATGTGACCTTACTAGATTTGCGGAATTCAGAAATTCCGGTGCTTGCCGGTGCTTGGACAGCACGGGACTTTTCTCCCGGCAAAGTCTGTTCAGTGTCACGGGTGGCGCCGTACGTAGCCGTACACTTCGTTGCGCGATCAGCGGCGACGGCTCAGACGAGGCCAATGTGCCAGACGAGGCCGTCAGCTGTTAGGGTCTGAAGAGATTCACTGGGTCATATCACAAAACCCTGCCAGCACTATGTCTGACCATCTCCTGCTAAATTCTTCACTGCTGAAAAACACACAATGGAGCATACTTGTTAGGTGCAGATGGCTGCAGATAGCCAGATTTTTACAGCTCATAATCTCTAGGATCCTGTTTTCGCGCAAGGTGCACGTAACAAAAAGACACCCCTCGCGTGGTCGGAAAAGCCAACCGGCTGTTCTTTCTGACGGCGAGGGCATCACCAAGGAATGCTTGGTTGCAGGCAGGATTTTGCAAGAGATGTTGGGTGCAAGTTTGATTTTCTCTGACTTTCATCCATTTACATCTGAACAAACAAGTTGCACAAAGTATCCAGACCCTCCAGATGAGGACCTTAAATGACCAAAGGGTAAGAAAAAAAGCAACCAAAAAAACAGAGAGTTGTGTCGTTCTCAGCTGCTGATGTTATCCTGGTTGGCTCAGAGAAGCCACCGGGAACGACGAAGGAAACAACGACACCCTGCGACTGCGACAGCTTCCATCCATGCCGAAGATCGCAGCTTTTCATGTGATCCGGCTTAATCCCCTAGTCAAGCGCCAACGCGCTTGGGAAAGCCACGTTCCAAAAAAAGAGGGACCCAAAGAGATGAAAGTTTTGCCACGACTGGAAAGTTGTAATGTCAGTGCAGGAAGAACTTAAAGGTAGAATTCAAGTACATCTTTTGGGTCGCTTCCGTGGGCTTTCCTTGTGCACAGAATCGTGTCAGAGGGTAGAGGGAGCATTGATGAAATGAGTTGAGTAGCGAACCTGTTGGAACATATTGGAAGCTTCACGCCCTGAAAGTCCCCTTCTCCCATTGTGTCATACATTTAGGTCGGAAGGTTCAGCAAAAGGCCACAGTTTTCCTGTTTCCAATGACATATTTCGATATATTTCCACGTTTGATGAAGTTTAAACATAGAATTTTCAAGCAGCAAATGGCAGACATCGATACATTTGCATAAAGAAGCAAGGTTTGGGTTGCTGCCAACACGTTAGTGGCGGATCAAACACATCATCACACACTCACAAGCATGTAGATAATTGTGTGATATAAGAATGTTGTATGGATGTATATTAATACGTACAAATAAGCAAAAGATAATATATACAACTATATATATATATGATGTATCTAAGTGTCTAATGATATACTATAAAAACGTACACAAAAAAACCCAATCCAAATAGATCCTACAAATTCCAGGAATGCCTATTTTTTTCAAAGCAACCGCGGTTGCGCGGGCTGCATGGGCTCCCCATCCACAAAATACCTTTTAGAGTTGGACGTATCGCGAGATGCGATGGAGCCCCAGGGGCCGGATGTCTGACGGTGGCCACACCCCACACCCAGGGGTGTGTGTGTGCCGTTTGTGTGTGCCGTCCGTTTTACGGGAATTCGACCGAGAGAAATTGGGGTGCCATTTTGACGCACCTCCCACAGGTTTTGTCCGGTGGGGGTGTGAACGCGTGCTCCGCTGGCGCTCGCGGCGTTGTGCGGTCGCAGCTGTGCCGTGTTGAAATCCACGGCAGATTTGCAAAGCGGCCACCCGACGGGGTCTCATCGCCGCGCCGAAAATGGTGTTTTTTGTGGGATGTCCTTCCGGATGCGACCGGGCCGAGTTGGCTTCACCTTCAAAACACATCGACCCCTCAAACCTCAAATTTGGTCATTAGCACATGAAATCACTGCCATAAAAAAATCAAAGCTGCATGATTCTTTTTCCAAAGGTATCTATATAGTGTCTTTTTTCATGAAATTTTCACCACCACCAACAAAAATCATCGAAAAAACCCGGCCAACAAAAATCCCATCCCAACAAAAAACAACAACTCCCCATCACCGGAGGCCATTGCATCTGCCTTTGCGAAGTTGTTACAAGAACTACGGACAGACGGTGAAGGAGTGACCAAAAAAATGGCCCGGCCTGGACTCATTTGGAGGTGTGTTCCGTTCCCCCNCACCACCAACAAAAATCATCGAAAAAACCCGGCCAACAAAAATCCCATCCCAACAAAAAACAACAACTCCCCATCACCGGAGGCCATTGCATCTGCCTTTGCGAAGTTGTTACAAGAACTACGGACAGACGGTGAAGGAGTGACCAAAAAAATGGCCCGGCCTGGACTCATTTGGAGGTGTGTTCCGTTCCCCCTTTTTTTTTTTTGATAACTCATACCCTCCGTAAAACTAACATAGCACCCGAAAATGGGCCTTCCCAAAAGGCAACTAGTATTCCAACCATCAATTTTCAGGTATTCCAACGGCTTTGATTTGATGTTGTTGGATTTATGTACTGTATATATATATATATAATATATCAAGATGAACCATTGTCATATTGATTCTTCTTCGGATTTCACAATTGTTTCCTGGAAACTGCCAGGATTTTCATAGTTTCGAATTCTTATGACTTGGTCGTCTTGTACCTGCAGGACCGGCTCGAGGAGCTGTTGCTCCCAAGGAGACCGACCTGTGGGGGTTGCTGTGTTTGTGGATGTGTGCTTTCAAGCAACAGATATGCCTGGCATGGGACTACATGGAGGATCGGGCCCCAGGACTTGTAAGTGGTTAACATCCATGGTTAGTAAGTCCCCTAAGCATCGGGTTGTTCCCCCTCCAAAATGGCCTTTGCATGGCTTAGAAATCGGGGGTGATCCTGACCACTTACTTCCTGGGATGGTCCTCCAAGTATGCTGCTTACAGGAGTTGTTGCTGGCTTTATGCAAGCATTGTCCCATCATTGCAGAGCAGCCCTGGATCCAAGCTTTTCATCGAAAGTGCGGAAGCAGCACAGTATGATGGTGTTGTTGTTGTTGTTGTTGTTGTTGTTGTTGTTGTTGTTGTTGTTGTTGTTGTTGTTGTTGTTGTTGTTGTTGTTGTTGTATTTTGGGTCAATACCTACTGCCAAGATGATATGAATCTACACTGTCACCAGTGTGAGCTACTTGTACATGCACCAGTCAGACCAATGGCTACTAGAGTACAACCAGTCGCAACTCAGAAAGTTCAATTGAAAGCATCGAAAATTTCCAGCAAGTCACCTGCAAATCTTTTATTCGTCCTCATGACGTTCAAATCATTGTCTTGAAAATGATCCCTGAGATGTTTCAGTTGATCGAAAGAAACCCATCACTGTTTTCGTTTGGCTTCTAGGCCGGGAATGCAGCAAGATGCCCAGGAGGCTGGAACTGATATGAACTGATGGGATATGCTACCACATGGATACCCACCAAAACCTGGAGCTGCACTTGCCGTTTCTTCTATCCTCCCATATCGTGTGTTCATCTCAATCCCTGTTTCGAGGGAGATCATGTCCAGAAACTTATCAGAACGCTTTAGGGCAGGTTCTACAACAAAGGGGTTGTCATTGTTGGTGGTCACTAGCAGTTCACAAGCTATAGCTGGAAAATGGTAGACAAAGAACTTCTTCTCAGTGGGATCTAAGATGCAATCTATAATATTAACCAATCTTCTTGGATCCTTTGATACTCGCCATACAAACCATAAACATAAATCTTTGTTGCTTTTGCATAAAGGAACACCCCCTTGCTGTCTATGGTCAAATGTTCCCTGAAGGGGTCACAAGAAACTTCATTACCATCCCGCTGCTTCGGATCAAATGCTGTGAGGTCATGGCTTTTCTTTTAGATGCTTTGCATGAGGCATGGCATGCCAAAACAAACTGTCCAGCAAAAACGTGAAAAATATGGAAGGAAGAAACCCTCCTTCAAGAATCTGGCATGTTGTTTATATAAAGTATCCAAGAATTATTTTCCCTTCCCAAAACTTCCCAAATTTGTTGTTATCTTCGACTGAAAAGAATTGTTGGAAAAGAAAAAACATCGGCCTTTTTCGAAACCTAGGATCTCAATCGTATTCGCCAGCGCTTGCCTGCTGTGTGGAAACCCAGCCTGCTTTCTGAAGATTTTGAGTTGTTGATGGGCCTCCGCGGCCTCCAGACGGGCCGTAAGAAAACCCGGTGCTTGGCAGCAGGACGATGGCTATCGATCTATCGATAAGAGGAAATGGAAGCAAGATCCCAGTTTGGGGTACTTGAATGTTTAGGAAGATGGCATTCTAGAGATGCATGATGACATGTTGAGCAATATACATACAAATCAGATCATTAATGCGATTTCATTTATTATAAGGATACTGAGGAATCAACATCCAATGCAAAACAAACGGGCACTGACAAAAGAGTCTTTTTGTTGCTCCATGTTTCATGAAGCTGTTTCAATAATTCAATGTCAATCCCAGATTTCCCAAGGAGCTGTTTCATCATGGCCCTCTTAACTACCCCAATGAAAAGTGACAATGGTGGCGCCCACAACCCCACAGACCATCATTTCATGAGTACTTCAATAGCTGGTCCAAAAGAACCAACCCTCGAATTTTTGGGTTTCTGCAATGTTTCAACAAAATACTTCCCATGAAAACAACCATATCCCCTGAAAATTGGTGGTTTTGTACAGATGATTCATTTCAAAATGGTTCCCTTTTTTGGGTTTTCACACTTCGGTCATATTTCGAAACAGCTAGCGCCAGGCTCCTCGCAGTGTGTTAGCCGATGACCTACAGAAGCCTGAGGAACGTCTGGCTGCAGAGGCAACGGGGTTCACAGGAGTCATTTAGAGAAGATGGCAGGCTTTCCTGTGATATTGCTGGTGATGTATATATATATATATATATTTATTTTTTTTTTTTCTACTAAATGAGAAGCTTTTTTCAGAACCTCAGAATCCTCAAAATCGCAGGGTAGTTAGTAGTTACGAAATGATATTTTTTTTCAAAGACCCCCATCAGTTGAAGATGATTTTTTTGGGCTATGGTAGGTGCTGGACCTTAAAAAAAATGCACAAAAGGCAAGTCTCATTTGTTGGAAGCAGAACTTTTTCAGCACCTATCAGGAACCTCGTGGGGACCTCCAAATTTGTTGGACATGACATTCTTGTGTCGACATCAAGGCTTTCGCGTTTGGAACGGCACATGATGCGCGAAGTACTTCAGCGAATCTCAATAAGGGGATCCCAAAAACCCACCAGGCCCCAAACCACCAATTAACCATTAGTTGATTAATAAAATGTACAGTTGATGGTTCAGAAATCCGGCGATCACCAGTTGAGGTTTGGAGAATCGATCCCATTATTTACAGGGTTTCCATAACATCTCAGGTGGTCGTTTTGGATTTCTGAACCATCAACAGTATGATGATTGATATGATAGATACTGAATAGAAGCATCAATTGAATAATCAATTGTATTCATACATACAGAACATCATATACACTCCCGAAAACGCCTGGAACCGAGATTTTCTCCTGTTTGAAAAGGAAAATCATCTGAACCAAACATTTCTAGGTTCCATGTTGTGCTCCCTAAACTAACAGTTCGCCCCTTCAAAATAGGCCGGGCCCCAAAAGGATGGCCTGGTATTCCAACCATCCATTTTCAGGTCCAAAAATGTTAGTTTTCGCGGGAGTTTTCCTGCAGGCTTGGTTCGACCATCTACAACGACATCGCTCTTTAGTGGTGGACCTTTGCCAAGGACAACTTCGTTCACAGGTGGAATGACAACAGCGGAACGACAAATGGATGCGGATCTCTAAAATTTGGACAAAAACATGTTGGAAGCAGCAAATCCAGAAAATCTGGTATTTTACTAGGGATTTCATTGGAAAGTTGACAGTGACATTGGAAGAATCCGCCATTTTCTGCGCAGCTTTTCAAGGAGTCTTTCAGTTCAGCTTGGTGTGTCCCTGCGATGAGGTGAAATGCTGTGAATGTGGATGTGCTTCTGTCACCTTTGTCGAAATCTCAAGAGGATGGCCCAGGTGTCATACCATCCATGAGGGCAAGTTCGGTACATTTACCTGGATGAATGGTTGATTTTTATGGGATCAATGTGGGTATACCATACATTGGATGGTATGGGCCAGGTAGTAGCTCTGTCCATTGATATGATGGAATTTTCATGAATTTTTTCACTCTTTGAGATGAAGATTCCCTCCAACATCTTGTATATATACTTGTATTTTAAATAGCAAACTTCATAATGCACCCTCTCAGAAACTAAGATATCCCATCCAAAGGGTAGTTGGGGATCCGATGAGTTTCCTACTTTTTGAATTGGATGGGGATATGTTTTCTGCTTCCCTGGAGGGTAACATATCCCTGAAAACCAACCTCCCAAGGCTGCCAAGGTGTTCACTGGGACCCATTGGACCCGACTGAGGATCCATTTCTCTTCCTCACCTTGCCGTTGCCTTCGCGACTGAAACGTCCGGATGTGGCCTGTTTGACTTGAAAATAAGAAGTAACCACCTGGGGGTGAACCACCGGTGGTTTTGGCTTGTTGGGTTCTGAACTGTTGAGGGATTCCCAAGCAAAGACGGGAATTCTTAGTCTGAGAGAAGAAAAAACATGACCTCAAAGTTCAATAACAAAAACTCAAGTTCCAAATCTAATTACCCCCCAAAGCCAACACTGAATCAATGGTTGATTTCTTCAAAACGATGCTGGCTGGTTTTTGGCCCAGCAAGAATTTTTGGTAACTTGTGACAGGTGGCCGAAAGGTGCACATTGAGGTGCGTGCAATTGGTGGACTTTGGGATGATGGGATGCGTGCTTGATATATTTCTATGCATCTCTAGATTTCCCTCTCTACATATTCAATATTATATGATATGTAATATGTAGATATAAAAACGTGATGTATATACATATATATATATATGCATGTATATATGTGTGTATGTTTTTTTCCTTAACAGGCAATGTATTCCAAATGTGTTTTCCTCTTCAATGCGTTCAGGAAGCGATTAAGGCTTTCTGCGTGGAGGAGAAGCTGGATGGAACAGATGCCTGGCGATGTCCCAGGCCGATGGACAAAATCCAGAAATCACGGGGGGTTTCAGATCAACAAGTCGAAATTGAAGTATTTTAAGTTGGGACTTTTCTTAAAACACTTCCTGAATTGAAAAAAAGGTGGAAACGCTTTTGGAAATTTTGTTTATGGGAAAAGGGCTGGGTGAATTGGAGGGGATTTGTGTAAGATGTCAGCTTTTGTTCATACTCTGGCCTCTATTCTTTTTGGAAAATCATGCACACTCCGGTCAACTAACATAGCAAGGGAAAATGGACCCTTTGAAGATGTATTTCGCATTGAACATGGGGATATTCCAACCAGCTATGTTAGTTTACCAGATGGTCTATACTTGAAGTTGTTATCATGCCTTGGCATGGAGTGATTCCATTTGTGCTGGGGTCTAAACTCCCATTGTTTCCATATAGTAGGGGATAAACTCATCAACCCAATTCCGTAGGGGTTTATAGGCCACCATTATAAGGATTCCCGTCATTAAAGGTGGGATGAGTTTATCGCCAATATAAGGAGTTGATCGACCCCACATTGTCCAGGTGCGAAAGGCGCGCGAGTGCCGCAAAGCGACTGTCTCTGTGGTTTGGAAGCCTAGGGATCAGGAGAGAAACCAATGCTAGGCTTTGTTGAATGTAGGTGAATTGCACGCACATTTTTCAGCATCTTTTTTTTTTACACTGACATTTTACTTGCAGACAACACCATTTTTTTTGTTAGATGTTTCGGACACTTGATTCGGACATTTTCCTTTCCTATTGGAAATACAGAAGCTGGTAGGCCTCGGATTTTTTTAAATCGCATTTTGCGCATGCTTTTTGCACCCTGGAGAGTTTGGCTCTGGAAACAAGATACTGTTGTCTTCTCGAAGACGTGAGTCGAACATGTCAGTTGATCTGGCAATTCTGAAGGATATTCGAAGAATGGATCGTTTCTTATACCTAACTGTCGGCTAACTCTTTAGAACCCTGCTACCTCGATAATGCAAGCAGCATGCCAACCAGGGGTTGCCGCCACACTGAAGACATCTTCGAATTTCGGGAACCAACGTGGCGCCTGCAGCAATTCATAGGTCAACAGGGGACTTCCCAATTGACGCAACTCGCAACGCTACTCGCAGCCATGTGGCTGGGAAGTGATAGCCTCAGAGTCCGAAAAGGAGGAAAACAATCATCCTATCTCATGAAGCGCTGATCATTCAACGCAGCACGGTATGCATTTATTTATATTGACATGTTCTATATATGACATAAATACTACATCATATATGTACATCATAGATGCAAAATCAGATCATGAATCTGCTTTTTTTTCCTGAGGTGCAGTTGGCATCACTCTAAGGTATGCTTTGTATTTCGTTTGGAGCTCGGATTTTTTTTCCGGTCAAACCCAGTGGACCGACCCGTCGACCCGTGGGGTCCCCCGAGGTAAGAGTTCCAGAGATGCTGAAGGAGCACCTGGATACTGCCTCAGTCGTTGTAATTGAGGAAGCAAGGTGGGCCCCAAAATTGCCCCTATAAGGTAGGGTTATAAGTTATAACTCTATTTACAGGGGTGAAAAAGCCCCAGTTACCCATTTATAAACATCCACAAAAAAGGGATTAAAAAACTCCATTCGTAACGATCAACGTGCGCCCACCTTGAGGGAATCCCAGCAAAAATCGGCATTGATTCAGGTTTAGGATCATATCTTTGGAGAAAGGTGTTGAGATGTTGTGGCATTGAAACATATAGAAGTACGTGATATTACACACTCGCACAATATCAAAATGAATTATGCACATCATCTAAACACTACTGCATCCATACAGATACATCGATATTGACAGTATATCGTCTCAACGTAACCACCTATTTTCATGTTTTCATCCGCACTGGCCGGACGAACGACCAAGGAAATCAACAGCCCTATCACGTCTCATTTGAGGCAAGGGATCGGTTCAGTCTGCACCCATGTAGGAAAAAACCTATTCCCAATGTGTTTTTTTTGATGTTTGCACTGTCAGTAGCAAATTAGCAAACATCAATATAGCTCAACATTGGTACGGATGGACATGTGTGTACCCTGCATCCCAAATGGCCTGCATCTTGAGCAAGGAAGTGAGGAGGTGTTGGAGATGGGTATATATATATATAACCGTTGATTTCACACACAGCAAAAGAGCCTAGTGTTGAATGATTTTCTGAGTTATCAACTCACAATTGACAGTTCCAGAAATTCATCAAGACGAACATCAATCATTTCATCGAAGCAGTAGAATGGATTCTTGTTCTCTTTTTGATCCTACGTGTTTTTGGAAGAGATCTGGAAGTCTGGAAAGGCTCAAAGAAGGCCTCTTCTTTCTTGAGAATGGCATCTCGCCGTATGTGGGTGACACATGCCCGGAAACCCGAAGTTGAGAAGGGGGGGGAAGGTCTCGAAATGACTTCAAAATGTGCCAAATGGATCCAGATGAGCATCTCAATGTGCCAATGCGCAAAAGATGTGTCTGTGTATGAAGCATGTTGACCAGTACAGTGGCACTGTTTTTAAGGCCACCATAGGCCACCCACTTCACACCCTCATCCGAATTTCAGCTTCGGGTGTCATCGCTCTGATCGTGTATACATACATATACCTACTATATGCATACACAGTACCTATTCCAATCATAAATGGTCATGGATTGAAACGTATGTTTCGTGGTTTTCGGAGGGATGGTGACCATGTACTCGTATATACATATATATGTATGTATATATATATATATGTTGCCGAAACCCTGTAACAGTGGTTAGATAAACGGATTCATTTTTATGAAGGGAACCCTATCAACAAAAAAACACTGTTACAGTGTTTAGGCAGGGCCCACTATAGATTTGTTTTTTGAGAAGAACGGATGCTTTGGAGAGTTGCTGCATCTTCGGAGAAGCCCCGCATGTCAGGTCACTATCCACCCTTGCTTCTCTTGTTTCTGAATTTGCTAGATCAGGTGGGGTGGATCTCATTGGTTGGCCACGAGAATCAGATGTGTGCATGGTGACAATCAGTCATGTGTCATGATTGCTGAGCATCCAAAAAAGCTGATCAGAAGGTAGATAGCAAGGGACCCCTCTGCATGATCCCCTTGGGCAGGTTTCGCCTTTGGCCCACTTCACGTTTCTGGTTCTTGTAGATCTTGTCCTGCTCTCAGTCGTAGAATTGGCACAAGAATTCGCAAAGACTTTCAAGAAGGAGATGATATGACGGTATGCATGTTGTGTACGCACCATATTGTGCAGTTGTTTTGCATGATTTCAAGCACGTCATACGGGAATATACTGCATCTAAGGGCCAAGTTTTTCCAATCACAAAAGCATTTGCATAGTCTTCTTTAAGGAGTGTATTCATGCACAAGCATATTGTTCTTTTCAATGAGTAGATGCATGCACAAGCATATTTTGATTTTGAGAATCAGTTTTTGATCATCAGCTCACATGATACAAGAAAAGCAAATCCATCCCTCACCATTGAAAAGGTCAGCGTTTAAGTTCCATTGCAAGGCCACTGCCTTGCTGTTGCGGAAGCTGGCGGTGCTCTACCGCCAAGCTCGGCAGGCTGCAGGTGGTTGGGCGGAAGCATCCTTGGGCACGTTGGGAAGCTCAAGGGAAATTAGGCAACTGTGGTGAAGTGTGAGATGTTTGTTTCTTGGACTGGAATAGGAATACTGTACTGAGTTTCCATAGTCAAGAGGCAGCTGCTTCGTTGGTCGGTTAGTTGTTGATTCAACTGGGCTACTCGAAAAAACCACCTCTTCAATCCTGTTCATATTTTGTTTCGGCCTTGTCCTGTGCACAGTCTGTGGCGTAGGCAAAACTCTGAATTGCGTATGGCTGCTTTGGCATTCTTGTAAGCAATGTAGCATGTTTGTCCTGTGCAAGCCGGCACCAGAGAGGCATTGGCAGAGCATAAGCAGGCGTTCATACAGCGTAGAAATGGATCAGAGGTTTTCACGCCAGTCAGCCAGTTAGTGTCAAACCATTCAGTTAGTGGGTTATTTTCTTTTGGTTAGTCACTGAGTTACTTGCTCACTTGATGACTTACTTTGTTCCTTAGTGTTCTCTTGCAGTTCGTGCCACCACCGTCCAACCCCCAGAGCCGAACTGAACTAGTGACATTATGAAGTGACCGTAGGCTTGGAGCCCACCAGCATTGGTTTGTGTGGGGTACCTGTGCTATTTGTGGATGGATCGATCCCAGGTACATGGGGGACAATAAGATATTTGTAAACCCCCAACAAGGCGGTATTTACTTAGTATGCATAAGTTATGATAAGTTATATGCAAGTGATGTTACGTATCAATATACATCAACATGTGCAATGGTCTATGCTATACTCCTGGATGTCTTATTTGTTGAGATCTTTATTTGACCGTATCTCGTGGGTGTTTTCCAGGTGGTCTTTAGTCACTAAGTGGTCAGGTCGTTAGCCGACCGTGCTGCAGACATTGAGGCCTTCAGAAGTTGGGGAAGGGAGGATTGAAGGTGTTTTAGGGGCTGCAGGAGTCCAACACAAAAACAAGGTCACGCGTTGGTAAAAGCCCGTGGGTTTTTAGGCTCAGTTTGTGTTTGGTTGACTTCACTGCTATGGTGTTTCGACATGTGCTATTGGCGGCATCTTTTTTTGGCACGGCCGGCAACGAACTTGGTCAGCAAATTTTGGCCAGTTCCACTTTGAAGTTTGCGTTTTTTGGCAAGTGGTAGCGCAAGCAGTCCATTCCGTAGCATTTTGAACACGAGTTACATTAGGTTTGGACATGTGTGCACTATGTACCGAAGCAGTCCATTCCGTAGCATTTTGAACACGGGTTACATTAGGTTTGGACATGTGTGCACTATGTACCGAAGCAGTCCATTCCGTAGCACTTTGAACACGGGTTACATTAGGTTTGGACATGTGTGCACTATGTACCGAAGCAGTCCATTCCGTAGCACTTTGAGCACGGTTACATTAGGTTTGGACATGTGTGCACTATGTGCCGAAGCAGTCCATTCCGTAGCACTTTGAACCCGAGTTACATTAGGTTTGGGCATGTGTAAAGTACCTGGACCATCATTTCCACTACAAACGGTTCCGATATGTGGATTTCAACTCGAACCGCGGAAAACCACTCTATCCGCAAAATGCCTTCCATGTAAAGCATCAGTGCTCAAACTCTATTCTGTGACCTTTAGAATACAATTTGAAAATCTAATCACCCACCACAAACACAAGGAAAAAACCTTCATTAAAATCTCTAAAGAAACAAAGCTAAAACATAAGGCTATTATATTATGCTATTACAAAAAACTACAAACCAAAAAACAAACCTCAATCTGCACTCATGCAAAACTCTTTTTCCGTGACCACACCACACGACGATCACCAAAGTCAAATAGCTCTATTGGCCATTTCTGCAAGCAGCGTGCCTCCATACAATGCAAAAACAACAAAATCAGCATTCATTGAAACAAATCATCTTCCACAAACATGCAATGATTGCAATTCAAAATGTTTGGACAAATTCCACAAACTAAACTTGCCTTATCTCATGAAGAACCTCTTGGAATTTCTTCTCCAAACCAAGCAAGTAACGCCGAATGGTGTTCTCACAGGCCCGCAGTTTGTGACATTTTTTGGTAACGGCCATGATCTTTTTGAGAAAATCCTCATCAAGCCAGCATACTCCAATTGCTGGATTTTTGCATGTTCCAGCTACCATAAGAATATGCGTCAGCAAATGCCATTTTGGTCGCAAATTAAAAACTTTGTATTTGCTGTTGGAACCTTCATGGTGAAGCTTGAGGTATTGAATCAAGAAAAATTGTCCCACCTCTGCAATTTGTGCACTTTCTTCAGCAATCAAAAAAACATCAGCTTTGACCATGACACCAATGGAATATTCTGCTGCCCAAAGCAAGGACCTCATGGTTGCATTTCCACAATCGTTTATGTTGAGTTCATGATGCAGCCATTGCAAAGCCATAGCAGTTCGAGCACCTTTGTCTTTGAAGTGTGCCCAATCACCACCTTTCATTGAAATCTTCGCTTTGTCAAACTTCCAACCCTTTGGCAACGCAGGTTTGCCAGCTGCTCGGGCCCAGGCTTTGAAACGGTTCGTAGCATCCTGGAATCTGGCCTTTTGCGTTGTACCAGCAAAAAAACCTTGAGTTCGAATCAGTAATAACATGACACTTCCAACCACATCCCGTCCTACTCCGAGATACCACACATGCAGCAAATCAGGTAATAGAAATGATGCCGAAAAATTCATCAATTTGCAAATGGTCGGAGGGTTGTCAATAGGCCAAGGTGGGTTCAAACGATCACCAATTGTAGCTTTCCAAGCTGCTGACTCGGAAATGTCTGTGAATGGCATTGTTAAATTTTTTGTGCAAGCACAAAGATGACAACAAAAATTTGTGCCATAATAACGATCAAGGCATCCCACTTGTTTGTGCCATTTCCAATCTCCTTTGATTCCAACCAATTCAAGATGGATGCCTTGAACGCCATGTTGCGCCAAAGCATTGAAGCAGTTGGCAATAACTTCCATCACTGCCATCAAAGTCAAATTTTGTTTGTCATGGATGTAATAGTGCTCCACAGGAATCAAGGTAATGAGGTGTCTGCTAAACCAACTATCTTGTGATTTCGGTGTCACCTCACTCATCCAAGTAATCACCATATATGAATGACCAAGGGCATTGCATTCATCTCCAAACAAAAAAACACGGAATAGCAGCAGGATCCAAAGGCTGAAGAGGCACACGATTCCAATACCCTGAAGGAAGCTTGCCTAAAACATCTCGGTAGCCATTGTTGACCAATGTAGTGACCTGAAAAAAATCAGCTGCCAGCAATTTGCAAACAAAGCATTCAAACCAAACGAGGCCAGGACAAAATCTGAAGGCATCAGGAAAGGCCAATTCTCCATTTGCACCTCTCCATTTTCCACATCAACAACCATGGGTACTTGAAAGTAACTCACAGGAACATCCAGGCCAAGGCCATGCTTGTGAAGTCGGTTATGGGTACGATCTTCATTCTCAGGCCTGGCCACGACAAAAAAAACAACTAACTAAAGTTGAAAAAAACAAAAGCAGAGCCACCTGTGGAAGATCTCAGATTCATAGGCTCGGCCAAGTTCCGCAGACGCAGCAAAGGAAATTGATCCACGACCAATTGCATCAGAAATCCTGGCCACCAGAATGCTGAGCAATCTCTTATCAAAACCCACAAGTGCACCTGCAGTCCTGCTGTCCAATCTCTTACGGACATCATCAAAGTCAGTACCTGTGATACTGCATGATGCATGCAAGAAAGATTGGGTAAAAATGATCACTTCAAATCCAAAACTTTGCCAGGTCAAGTTGCACAAGTATACCACAAGTTGGATTTTTTCGACACGCACACACCACTTGAAAGTCTATCTGCAGGTTCAAAACAAATCCGTTCTGAGCATCTCCATGCCAAGGATCTTACCAAGCAAGGTACCAAAAAACTATGAACCCAAAATTGCCTTATTGCTCTCCCACCTTTGTGCTTGGCACAAAGCAAACCCTTGAGCACGGGCAATTCCAAACGCAAAACAAGTGACAAGTAAGATGATATTTGCAGTCGTTTTGCTTTGTTCCATTTTTAAACCCTGGCCTCTGGAGAAAAAACTTCCTATGAAACAGATTTCGCACCAGCATCTCTCAGGCAGCTATGGCCAGCATCCCTCAAGGCAACCATATGTTGCAAGGATGACCTGGCAGAAATCACAAATGAGCAACACAAGGTTTGGCTACAAGAATGCTGACCTCGAGCTTGTTGTCCAGGTTGGCCATCTAAAAGCCCCTGGCGAAGATGCAAAAATCAAGGTCCACTCACACAAGTCATTGGTAAAACATGGCAGTAAAACTTTTTGAGCTCACCCAAGATCGCTTTCACTTGAGCCTTCAACAGCCGGGTGTCCACCACCTGGCCAAAAGAAATTTGAGATAGCCAAATCAACTTATATCGTCAAAATCCCCAGCCTCCACAGTGATCTCAGCAAGGTACGTCTCAAACTGTGTCTCGTCGTTCTGCTTCAGGACACTGGCAACAAGGAATCTTGAAACAAAACAAGTAGTAGTCAGGCCAATCTTTCAACACCACGCCTGTTGAAAAACCTGGTCATTTCTTTCAACTTGCCAGTCAGTGCGGTCACAAACTTCGGCATCTCAAGGCTGCGTTCGCCAGAATTTTCAACCTCTTGGAGGTCCAACAAAAGGGCTTGCACAGCAGAAATTTCCTTCTTGATTTCGGCACCTTGGTCGAAAGAAAAAATAGCCAAGCAAGAATCAAATTGAAATAGCTAAGGGCCAGGCGTAAGGCAACCTTCTTCTCAGCCAAGTTTTTGCCTTCAAGTTTCAAGGCCAAACTTGCTCCAGGAGCAGCTTTGGGTTTGGCTTTGGCTTTTCCCTTGGCAGTTTTCTTCGGCGCTGCTGCTTGGGCAGGAGCACCTGGCAAAGAAAAAATGATGACCACTGCCCCACCAAAAAACATGAATGTCAAGCCGTGAATGCAAAAAAACATGAATGCCAAGCCGTGAATGCAGAAAAAAATCATGAATGCCAAGCCGTGAATGCAGAAAAAAATCATGAATGCCAAGCCGTGAATGCCAAAAAAACGTCAAGCAACAAAATGTAAAGCCCTGAGCGCAAAAAAAAAGTTGCCTGGAACAGGGATTTGGCCAGCGCTCTCCTTCACAAACTTCAGGAGATCACTCGAGGCAGGCCCTTGATCTGTATTCAAAGGCAATCCTGTCAAAGCGTCAATGCGATCATGCGCAGGGGTCAAAGCACCAATGACATCTTGCGCATCCACGGCCACATTCACCTCAGCCACACGCTCAAGGGACTCAACTTCCATGCGCTGACGAGAGGTCACAACCCAGTATGCCATATCTTCAGCACTGGTTGGGCAGTCAGGGTCTGCCACACCACCACCCTTTCTCACCACAGCTTCGATCTTTTGCCTAAGATGGCTTGGTGTGATATGTCAATAGATTAAAAAAACTATAAGCTTAATTGCAAAAAACAATCCGATCTATCCAATCTATTTGAATTGCAGCAAAAATATCCTTTCTCTCGCATCTGTTTGACAGTTAGCAATTCCTGCTTGCAAGTTCCCTCACGTTTCTGCGAAGCCAAAATCTTCAACCTTCCTTCAACAGCATCTGCATTCTTGTTTGCCTTCATCCATTCGGTGAACAACTTGTTCTTGTCTTTGGCACCACCTACGAAAAGCTTGGAACATTCCGGGAATTTCGCAATGTCTTGACCTTTGCCCCAACGAGTGAATTGCATGTACTCCTTCTTGTGCGTGGAAGAGGTGTAGACAACTTCTCCATGGACAGGTGGCTGAGGCATCTGGCCATTAGCAGGGCTCTCATCACCAGCACCTTCCGACCTGAAATCAAAATTAAATGATTGAAATTGTATTGGCATTCCAGAATCACTTAGGCTCAAACGCAAGAGCAGGAACTTGACTTGCAGTCATCTTCAAGCCTTCCGACAAAGTCTCCATGGACCTGGCTTACACAAAGCAAGGAAAAATACAATTCAAAGTAATGAAGACATTTAACCACCAACCTTCCAGGTGGCATCGAAGGCGGAGTCTGCGAAACCTTGCTGACCTTTCCACAAAATGTCAAACCAAAATCAAAGAACCAATCAAAAAGATCCAAATATCAAGTACCAAAAAGACCAAAAAGAAATCACCCAAGCCTGAAACTGCAGTTGTTGCTGTCCTCTCTTCTGACTGTCTTCAGGTGTAGCTTCATCAACCTGAGTGTCACCTTCAACCTCGAGATCCACAGTAGGAACTTCGTGAGGATCCAAGTCCTGGGGGGGATCCATTTCATGCGGCTCACGTTGACGGTCATCTTGGACCGGTGGCATGTGGAATTTAGGACCGTCAGCTTTCCGAAGCTTTTTCTTTGGTGGGTCGACTGCTTCAGGTTCTGCAGGTTCGGCCTCAGGAGGGTTGACCTTAGCTTTCTTTCGACGTTCAACCTTGGCTTTGGCCTTGGGAGCAGGAGCAGGTTCTTCAAGCTCTTCAGCAGCCTGTTCACCAAACAGAAGCGCTTTACAGAAAGGAACATCCAAGCCAGTGACCTCCGCCAGTTCCTGCGGTGTCGGGTCACGGCCACCAAGACGCTCTTTCAAAGCTTTAACACATTCCAGGCCAGCCATGGCCACTGGACAAAGCTAAGCTCCAGGTCAACCTATTTGAAGCTACAAAAGGCTCCAAGCAAATATGTTCTATAATGCCAATGCGAACAGTTCGAATCCATTGAAAACAGTTCGAATAGCTTTTTACAATTGAAAACAGTTCGAACAGGTCTTGACAAAAAGGCTAAAAACCATTCACGCAGATTCACGGCATTTACCGCGGTTTCACGGCCAGAAAGGGTGGTTTTCACGCATTTTCACGCGACCTTTTTTTTCATGATTTGCCGAACACCCCAATGTGGTAGATAACTACCGAACACATCTGTTTCCACAAAACAACTCTAAACGCCATTTGTGGATCCACCATTCAATGGTGGCCCCCTTTTAAAGAAAAGAAGCTTCACAAAGCCAACGCATGGCCTTTTCTTGTAAAAGACCATCCCACTTCCCGGGCGGGATCAAACTACGGGACCGCAAAAGATAACGAATTGGATCATCCAATTGTGCCTGCCAAATGGGTTTGCAACATGTTTGTTTTTAAAGCACTCACTACTTCAAACCAGACCTGTTTCCACTGGATGGTAGCTCCAAAGTCAAGGGCCTGCAGCACCAATCGAAAAATTTCCAGTCAAGTTACAATTTCACTCACAGTCCAATCCAACCTGAAAAATTTCCAGGTCAGTAGCCAAAGTGTCCACGACAGGACTCTTCACCAAAGGCTTTGTAGGCAGTGCCTTCCAAACACAAATTCATGATTTCAAAAAATCAAAAAAAAGTATGCTTTATGTTGTAGGCCTTCCAAGAGGAGCTACTTCTAGCTTCCAAGAGAAGGCTAGCAATGTGAGCTCCAAAAGCTTCAGCATAGGCCCTTGGAATTTCATGTTGATGAAAAAAAACATGCATGGCAAACATGAATGTCAACTATGAATGCAAAAACAAAAGGATTGCCACCAAATAGCTGGCTTGCAGTCAGAACCTGGCCATTTCCACTCCACGAAACCTTTCCTTCAGGTCCTTTACGTCGTTTCGTCAAACTTTCACCCTGGAAGTTTCGCATAGTACCAGGAGGCATGGTCCCAGCACAAGCAACTATCCGATTCAGCAATTCCTGGTCATTACTCCACAACCATTGCCTTTTGGGCGTTGATTGGTAGAAGTAGTAAAGACCATGCCAGATAGCTCCTTTGTAGACCTCCAAAACATGGGGAAATGCAAACAGTTCAACACTTGAAACTTCCCGGCCTCAAAATATTTGGTAAGCCACTCAAAGCTGGGATGCCATTCCAGAGTTGATTGTGCTGGCTGTTCAATCAAAATTCGGAGACCCAAGGCCATGCCCAGAGCAGCTAGCAACATGGTTCTTGCTGCTAACAGATTGCCACCAGCAACTGATGGATATCCCGCATTTCCATTTGGAAACAGCAGACTCCTTTGGAGTGCCTTGATTCCTGAGCAACAAATTCACTGAATCAGTTGTTTTTTTTCGCGAACAAATACTTAAACAAGGTAAACCAAATCGTTGAGGGGGGCACGGTTTGCAAAACGAACAGCATGGCAAAGCCAGTATGAGTAAACCTCCTTCCTTGACTCTGCGGACTTCATTGATCGCAAGCCTTAGCACAAGTAATCCACATGATACTTGACCAAAAAACAGTAACCATCACTTTTGTCAATACCCTGAGGACATGGCGCAAAACCGGAACTTCTGGTCAAATCGAAAGATTTGCCAGTGGACACGTCCATGTCTTTGTCCAGGCCAACTCCAACAAAGCCAGCCTGCATTAACATATGTGGTTCCGCCAAAATTGAAATGACATAATCCAAAAAGCAAATCCGTCCTTTCGCAGGCACGAAGTTACCCGAGCTTCACCACAGTATATCTCCAAAAAATCCCGGTCCTGCACATGGAATACCAAAATGGATTATTACAAATTGAGACGTTGGACCAAGAAACGGTCCTGCACATCCGGCACCCCAGTATTGTGTGCCAAAAGAAGACATATCAAGATTACTGGGACAGGAACATGCCATTGCACCATTCGGAGGACAGACATGGCGCGAAAGTCACAGATCTTGAAAGCAAAACTCCCCAGCTGGCACGGGAAATCGAAATTTCAATGAATTTACCCTTCAATATTTGAAGTCACCAAAATCCATCAACTATATACAAACAAAGGCAGTCTCATGCACAGCAAACAATTTTTTCGGCACTTTCACGTCCACACGTTTCAACAGAGGTTTTCCCCTGCTTTAGCTAAACCCCGAAATTCCCCGAACTGATTGTTTCAAACCAGTTGGCCCCTTTAGCAAAACCTTCTCTTCTTCATCTCAGAAATGCTCAGGGCGCTTAGCATATCTGCCCTGACATCACTACGCATCCAAGCTTCACAGGCCTCTTTGTATTTCATGCCAGCCTCCCGTTTGTCTTTGACAAACTCTCGCATGGCATTCTGAAAAGTTTTCGCCTCGTAGACAACAGGTCCTTTTGGTTCAACGACCCTTGGAGCTTCAACCAAAGGTTTTTCCTTTTTGCCCTCACCTCCTGCAGGTGCTTCCTGGGCAGCAGCTTGGCGTTTCTCTGGTTTTTTGGTTTTAGGTTTTCTCTTCTGCTTCTTGGTGCCACCCTTTTTTTTCTTTTTTTTCTCTTCTTCTTCATCTGACAGTTCAAACCCTTCATCTTCTTTGGTCTCAGTCGGATCCACGGACACAGGGGGTGGACAGCCAGCACCTTTCAGTGAGGTCACGACCTCAATTCCAATCAAATTATACAATGAAAAAATGAATGACAATCTGACATCAATTAAGAGCCCAACATACTGAGGCAAGAGGTAGGGATTTCCTTCACGAAGTTCTTCCGAAGCCAAAGAACTCGTAGATTCAAAGGATTGGCGACGTTTCCCCAACTTTGACTTAGTAGAAGCTTGGAGGGTTTTGGTCTGGGTCTCTTCCTTTTTTTTGGCCATAGCCATCTCCAAACGTTTCTCTAAAGCAACCCAATCAAAACCAGTACTCTCGACAACCTCCACCGAGTCATGGGCTGGCAGGGTCTTTGGGCCTTCAGCCACATGTTTCCCATACTTGGCATGCATGTCCCAGTAGAGTTTTTTCATCTCTTGGATTTTTTTGCTCTTGGCTTTAATTGGGCTTTCCCACAAAAGCCGCTTAAACCTACTAGCCATCTCTCGCAGGCCAAAGGCCATTTTCCCTGCCCATTTGATGAGCACTTCCTCAGCAATACCAAGAGGCAAAGTTGGTCCATGAATTTGTTTGTAAAATGCCAAAATGGCAGCTGCAAGAACTTCTTCTGACAACCTTTGATCCAAACTTTCTTGCGCCAGGAGTACTCCAATGATCGCCTTAAGATTTCATTTTGCCAAAACTAGATTTCAAAAAAGAAACATCCAAATGGAAGAGAACCAAGAATCCAACTCCAGGGTTCAGTTCAAGATCCTGGATCTTGCAAACCTGGTCTTTCTCAAAGAGTTTCTGCGAGAAGGGGCGTACAAAGCTGAAGCCAGCCTGTCAACCAAAAAAACGTATTATCTCACATATGAATTTTTTGTTTGCCATAATCCAGCCTCTTTCAACTCAGAAAAACGCCCCCATGCTCGAACATAATCCTGAACCAACTCAGGGTTTTCATCTACTTGCTTCAGTCTCCCCTGTCGGATCTGATCCGACATGACTATTGCACAATAGATCGAAACTAAAGGCCAAAACGGCTACAGAAGCAGCAAGTTGCGATCAAAAACTTCCATAAAACTCGGCATCACAGCAAGTCTCTTGGTGACAAACAGAAATCCACAGCTGAATCACGGAGGAGGTCACTTGATGTGGATCTCCAAGGCTGCCATTTTCGAAATGGCATCTAAAGAGTCCTGCAATCCAAAAAAAAAATGCAAACAGAAAAGGAAAACTGCAGGCAGTCCTCCAAAACGCCACCATCTTTGGACCTTATAAGTGACCTAAAGCATTTCACCAAAACTACAGGCCAAACTGTAAGCAAAACTTTTCCTGCACTTGTAAGGCATGCGGTGTATGCATGGCTCACTTTGAACACGCAGCAACAGAGGTCACTAGAAATGGCATCAGTCTAAAACGGCTGAGGGTTCTCAGCAAAAAGGCCCTTCAGGTCATGCGGGCCTTTGGCCGGATCGGGATAATTANTCCCCTGTCGGATCTGATCCGACATGACTATTGCACAATAGATCGAAACTAAAGGCCAAAACGGCTACAGAAGCAGCAAGTTGCGATCAAAAACTTCCATAAAACTCGGCATCACAGCAAGTCTCTTGGTGACAAACAGAAATCCACAGCTGAATCACGGAGGAGGTCACTTGATGTGGATCTCCAAGGCTGCCATTTTCGAAATGGCATCTAAAGAGTCCTGCAATCCAAAAAAAAAATGCAAACAGAAAAGGAAAACTGCAGGCAGTCCTCCAAAACGCCACCATCTTTGGACCTTATAAGTGACCAAAAGCATTTCACCAAAACTACAGGCCAAACTGTAAGCAAAACTTTTCCTGCACTTCTAAGGCATGCGGTGTATGCATGGCTCACTTTGAACACGCAGCAACAGAGGTCACTAGAAATGGCATCAGTCTAAAACGGCTGAGGGTTTGCTCAGCAAAAAGGCCCTTCAGGTCATGCGGGCCTTTGGCCGGATCGGTATAATTTTCCCAGCAGCAATCCTTTTGTACTTCTTCCCTGGCCAAAATTCAACCCCAACACAAATGCTAATTCGTTGGGGTTGAAAAAAATCGACCACAAACTCATGTGTGAAAAGGCAATTTTGCATCTCGCCTCCTAACTCAAAGATTTCAGCGCCCTGGGGTTCCTGGACAGCAGCAACTTAAGGGAGAAGCAAGCTACACAAACTACAAACCTGGCCTCGTCAGACAACTCATTGTCCAAAAGACTGGGATCGAGCTCCGAAGAAGGAGCATTGGTGCTGGAAGAAGCTAGTGGCTTTGGAACCGGTGGTGGAGGAGGCGGCGATTGGTACTTGACCACCACTTTCTTCGGAGGAGGATTTGGAATGAACCTGGGAGGTGGTTCCAAGGGTGGCGTAGGTGGAATCCGAAGCTTGGCACCAATAGGCAAAGCTGTCCTGGCAATAATTTGGCAAAAGCTGAGTAACAAATGGTCAGCAAAAAACCTCTCTTCAGTCCTGGGTTCTTCATGATTCATTTTCTCCAAGTCGTCCAAATGCTTCATCGCTTCCGCAATGAGCTTGGCTTCCTGCAGTCAAAAATGCATAGAGAAATCTATGGCAAAAAAAATCATCCTGGCCTGAATCTTGTCCAAACTCTTCGGTGGAAATGGTGGAAACGTGGGCTTTGCCTTGACTGGCAAGCTTTCCTTCACTTCCTTGGCTGCTTCCTTGGCTGGCAAGCTTTTCTCAGCTTCCACTTCCACCTACCAGTTCCAGATCAAAACATAATTTATACTTCTGTGTATACAGCAAAATTTCACCAAGCCTTTCTCCTTTTCACAAGATCTCGTGGCTGTGACTTCGGCATAGGCGGCGGAAAATCCTGACAATTGTAAGTCAAAAACATGTGTTCCACTAATGGTAAAAAATCAAAACTGTCCTCCTCATCATCAGGAATTTCCATATCGGCAAACCCGTGGTTTGAGAGTAAACTTAAAAGGCTTCGACAAAACAGATTCTCACAATTTGATCAAGAAGAACATGTGCATGCAGGCACATAGCAATTTAACTTAGCCCCAAACATGTCATGCAAGGTCTCCCCCTGGAGACGCCCCACTTTTGAGGCCAAAATTGCTGCAAACATAAAGATGAAAAAAAATGTCATTGGCAACATGCATGGCAACATGAATGGCAACATGAATGTCAACCATGAATGTGCATGAATGTCAAAATGATGCATGTCAATGCATTTTCTGAGAAAGAAAAGAAACAAATTGTAGCTAAAGAATTTTAGAAATTTTAAAGGTTTCCACCAGTTTGCATTTGGAGTCGTTTCACGGTTTTTGAGGTGGTTGCTTTTGTACCTAATCGATCCGCGCAAACCCACATCACCAGAACATTTAGAGTGGAAATGATAGTCCAGGG